>BGPR01003364.1:53136-80575 GCA_013235015.1 Araneus ventricosus | reverse complement strand
GCCCCGCAGCCGAGACCTTACAACCAGGCCACCGCGACCCAAAAAATTCTCTAATTAAAAACAATTTAAAAAGTAAAGAGAATGGTGTGTGCATGTTCCAGTTGACTGATTGGGTATTATCGGTTTTCACTCATCGCATTCATGTACAGACAGAAATAGAAAGTTCTTTCGACACTCTGGCCCAATACCTTGATTGGAGAGAGAACCTAAATCTTGCTCTAAGTTATGTTACCTTGAAAATCGCGATGCTGCAAGATAATACAAAAGAAATCTTATGAGGTGAAATATAACTTGTCCGCTTTATGAGCAACTGTATATCGGAAAGTTCTCCTGGCGAACTGGTAGGGCAGTGTTGTGATCGTAGAGATCGTGGCTTGCTACCTTGATAAGGTTGTATGGAAAATGACATTTAATGTTTTAACTTTAGAAATTGATAAAACGGTACTTTTTGATCACGTGTGTGTAGTTATCTGCGATTATGGCATAGACAAGAAAGCGGAAGTACAACGAAATCTTGAATCTGAAATCTTGCTTTAACTCCTCAACAACGAAACGATTTTCCTCGCCATTAAGTGATAAGCATCTGACTGCCCGAAAAAGGCCGAACCGTCATTATAGGGTTAGATGAGAAAGTCCACCTCAGACACATTGAACCTGTTTCGGCAGGCTTACAAGAGATGGGGCAATGGGCCACAGACGATGTTTCGGTTAGCAACGCAGGTTCAAAAGTGAAAGGATATATCTGGAACAACGAAGAATCATCTAGAAATTTGCCGCGAGCATCATATACGAAAATAGAATCCAAATCATGAATGCGGGGGGCAGACAACGACATTACTGGCATTGGCATCTGTGATGTGCAAAGAATTAGACTCAGCTTGAAGGCATTCGGTCGTTTTCTGTCAACTACAGCATATTATCATTTCTACAATCTCCCTACTCACCTGATTTATCTCCTGCTGACTTTTCCTTTTCTTAAAGATAGAAGGACGCCCTTTTTATGTCATTGTGAGATCCAACGAGAACCGCTAAATGTTGTGGATTTACTTCCTTAAAATGAGTGGCAGTAACAATGAGATTGGTACATTATTGCTGAAGGTGATTATTTTGAAAGAGATAGCCTATTCACCCGATTTAGCTCCTACAGACTTCTTCCATTTCTTAAAGAATGTTTAGAACTGAAGCAAGCTAATAGAAAACTTCAAAATTAGGCATCTAATGTAGTTTTTGCCAACAGATCTTGTCCAGGAACTTTCGGATAAAACTACTTATTGTTGCAATGTTGTCAAGATTCTCACCAAAAGGAGCAAGCACTCTTTTTACGATAGGTACAAAGGAAAGGAATTCGGAAAAAAGATGAAACTCAAAAACGCATTGATATAATTGAATAATTGACGTATTGTTTTTAATTGGTTACATCTATTATATTTATCTATATAGTAATTATAAATTTCTGATCATATGCTTTTATGCAAATAGACGTTTGTGTTTGTATTGAACAATTTCTCTTAAAATTTTGAGTCATTAGCGTTTTATGTGTGCATGGGTTATAGTGAATTATGTTAAACATGCTTTTGAGCTCTGAAACACATGTTGCATGTTGCAGAACTCTGGGCCCTGGTAAACAACGCCGGCGTGTGTGTGTGTGGCCAATTCGAGTGGCAGACTTCTTCTCAGCGGGACTGGCAGGTGGATGTGAACATCAAGGGGACCATGAGACTCACGTGTGAGTGCATCCCCTTGCTGAAAAGATCCAGAGGTAGGGAATACTGCTAACTGTTTCGTTCCAAAAGCTCTCCTTTAAAAAATGCATTGCAGAAATTAAATGGAATTAACTTATGTTAAAAAATACATATTTTAGCACTATACTATATTATATTACTAGCCTCCTTCGGCGTCCAGCTGGTTCGCCCGTTTATATTAGTTTCTATTTTTGTATTTCACATTAATTCTAGCATTACCTCAGTTTCACCCATGATAACTCAGGACAGATGAATAAAAAAGTAATTTTATTGTATTTGGCAGATAGTAAATTATGTAAAAACGCAAATTTTAAAATACCAGCGATATAATTCTGTATGATGTATCACAGCTAACGAAACTTAAATATTGCATTTCAAATAACTCTCACTCAATTCATCTATCACTCATCTCTAGAATGATTAACCCTATGAGCCCTATCCCACCTCAAACCGTCCCATTCGACACAGGCCGGACTCGGGCGGTTTCGGGCGCCTGAGTGAATTTTACGGTGTAGAGTTGTACGGTTGTACGGATGAGACTCATGTTTATATGGAATGCCGCTGTTTAAGAATCAATTCAATTTCAGGAACCATTTTTATTAGATGGTTAAGTTCCACGACACAGTACATTAAAAGGTACAAGACAGAGAACAACATCACAAGACAAGTACACAGTCAAGAAGAGAGAGAGGCATCATGGGAAAAACTCGGATGGCTCTAGTAGCGCCACCTACCATAAAAAGGAGAAGGCAGTGAATTGTAACCGCTACAACGGGAGAAAAGCGGTTCATTTCTTTGTAGACAATCGATCTCCCAAGCTTGGGTGCTGTCCTCCCGGAATTTCTGTAAAGAAAGGACGGATTTCATTCTGTTTTCGTGAATGAAAATTTACTTCAGTTTTTGAGGTACTTGAATTCTAACTCTAGCCGGATTCACAGAATTAAACCTGAATATGGTCGCGAAAGCCTGGCCGGCAAAACTGTGCACTTAAGCATAACCAAAATTTGAATAATAACTTACCTATCATACAATATACAAAAATTTAAAGCGTTTTCATGACTCATAATTTTAAAATGACAGGAAAGCATGAGATTAAATGCTTGAACACAAAAACAAAAAAAACCTGAAATGAAATATCTGTTGCCACGTGTTAAAGAAAATATTACTTTGAAGCAGGTGCAATAAAATATTTCAGCTATGCAATGAATATTAAAGTTGAAATTCTGCTTTGGAGTTAATTTCCGACGGAAACAACTTATACAATCACAACCATAACAATTGCAATTATACCATGTATAATACACTGCAAAATTTTAAAATCACTGTTATTTATTTTGTAATGCTTCTTTATTTATATTTGTTATTCTTATCGTACATGCCTGTTAATTTGGGGTCGCGAAAGATTTTTGATGCCTAAAAGGTGTCGCGAGAAGAGAAAGAATAAGAATGCTTGGTCCGAAGAAATAAATTCAAACGAAGGGAAGCCAAAGAATTTTACCACTTTTTTTTTAAAGAATTTTTTTATAAGGAAATGAAACTTCGTTCGCTAGAGTTTGGTTTACAATATAGATTCCATGTTAGAAAGGAAACTCAGCCATTGTTTTTTTACTCTACTTCCTGATGTAAATTTCGTCATGACTGTTGTGACTATCGGAAATTGTCCCCAGACTGGAAAAACTTCAGATGAGTCACAGTTGTTATTCTGAGATAACTAATAACTGGTTATCTCCCCCACGCTGCTACATGCAGTACTGCTAAAAAACTGAACAATACGTAGCATTGCCCAGTAACAGGTTCTATCTATCTGAACAAACATATCCAACTTAAACTGATAGGAAATCACATGGCTATTTCAGGGGTGGGGACATGTTGTGGCGTTAGTATCAGCATAAAGAGCGTTGTGATGGGTTTTAAATAGATTGATGTGCAGCTGCTCAAAAACAATTTCAAAACTCGAATGGTTGCAACATTTAACAGTAGGAGAAATTTCGAGATTGTTTCGGTATGTTCGGGGAGAAGTCTGTGGAAAGACATTGGATATCCCACGTCGATAAGTTCTTAAAAAGAGCACGTGAAATGTTTTCGAGCAATGAATAGAAAAATTCAGCACGTGAGGAGAAAAAATAAAACTCCTATCTTTTAATATTTTTGTTTTCGTTACGAGGCTTGTTTTTCCCGTAATGCAGTTCTCAAACTTGGTTCAAGACTTGGAATGCATCATGAGTTGGTACACCTAATGGCGACTGACAAAGCATTCGCATTACAATGACAAGGCACTCGATTTACAAACTGGAGAGAACAAGCCGCGCTATCATGATGCTGAAACTGAGTCATGAATTTGATTTCACCGAGAGTCTAAATGTCGAATATTCTAGAAGTCTTTAACATACCCCATACGCTTACAACACGGGGAACGACGATTCTTGGCATCACGAGAATCACCAACTGTGAAAGGAGATAGAACAAGCGGAAATGGGTATAGTAGGCCATCAGCACAATCGCTACAACATCCAAGTCGACTGCTATCTGATAATAGAAATCGCCCAAATTTCATTCGTCCATCCGCATGAATCTACTTCTACGTCCAAAATTTGCATTGAACATCCTATTAAAGGGATACCCTCAACAAAGTCAACCTAAATGCTTGGCTGCTCTGTTGACGAGCTTCACTGCCTTGTTATTAATTGGAGAACTAACGAAGTTTAGAAAATTATTCACTAACTATAAAGAAAAATTCAGCTGCATCAAGTCATTTTGAGTAGTTGAAAACATAGTATTGCTGATCTTCCACGCTTAATTTACGTCTCCTACAGTACGAAAAGATTATCTATGTAACGACAGTCATTTACAAATTTTTAACTTGAAGTTAAAAATATATCACCACAACCCTATGAAGAGAAATCAAACGATGCAAAAACAGCCAAACTAAACTAAGAAAGAAGCAAAAAATAAGACTTCAAGGGAAAAAAATTGCATAGTATTGGCACCATTTTAATATAAATTTTTCCTGTTTTGCATTTAAGTGCAAAATAAATACTTTAATACGTTGGCGTTTGACGTTTCAGACTTTGTTTAAAAGACTGTTTTGAATTTCTTCTGTGTGGATAAATGTTTCTCTTTCCAATTTGTTCCGGAATAGATTCTGGCCTTTAGAGGAAAGTTCAAATTATTAGACCTTAAAGTCGTTCTTCCTCAACAGAAAACCTATTCTAATTTTGAATCTGCATTGATGGAGGCCTCTGATAACATCATCCATCAGATTCTTCTTCCTCATCGTTCTTTTTCATTCGTTTGGTTATTAATATTATTGTATTTTTACCTACATCACAGTTAACACTTCCCTTAAATTGTATTTATATCTTGGTATATTCATAAGTTCCAGAACTATCTCTGAACAGAGCCAACGAAACGTAGTACAGGATTGTCTTCCATCGATAATCGCTTGCAATCTTCATAGGCAGAGTGTGCTAAGCGACATCGCTGAATAAAACTTCGGAAATTGTTCAATTCGTCGTCAGATTTACGTAATCGCAGACTATCAAGCACACATGTCATCACCTTAATAAAAATCATAAGCTGATCTTTAACTTTTATTTATTTAATCAATGTTAAAACACTTTAATGACTGATCGGGCAGTTTCAGGCGTTAAGCTTCTTTTGTGGAGGAATGAAAATGCAGATACTAGCGCCTCGATACGTACCATCGGGATCTAATTATTTAATCTTCTCAATGGCTTTTGTTCCACTGCCCATCTCTGCGCACATTGAAGCTAGACGAGGCTTCGTGGTTAATAAAAAGAGAAGTTCTGTGCTCAAAAGGCACAAGACAGTTATTTAAGTCATCAGCCGACAGATTAGTTGCTTCTAATTAACGGTTGTAAATGGCAGTACCGAGTAGGCAAATTAAATTCATGTCTTGGGAAACTTCCCAAGACTATCGGCATCAGCACAAATAATTTTCTGTCCTTTACCTTCTATAAAGAGCTATTGTTGTAATTTACGTATATCTTCAATTATGTATAACTTTTGGACAATAAATTCGTTTCCAATTATACTTATTGCCATTTTACTTAACCTTCAGTAACATAATATATTAACAACCGCCCATTGGTCCATTTAAACAGCCTTTAAACACGCATTTTTATAGAGTACATTTTGTTTTCTCAAAGCAAACAAAACAGAAACAAACAGAACAGAAACTTGAAACTCCAATCGGAATTTCGTCAGATATCCGATCGTTATGCCTGATTAAATTCTGTTTTTCACAGAACATTTGTGTGGTGTGACTAGGATGAATGGAGACCAAAATATATTCTTCCTCTCCCCCTTTGGCAACTGAAACGTAAAAGTATTTTATCTTCTCTGTGCCCCCGAATGAGAGTGCCTAAATGAGCTTCTACATTAAGCTAATGTTATCACGCCTGTAGGATCACTCGTGCTCAGAAAGAGAAAAAGATGGAACAGCGGCATGCACAGAATTGTTATAATTAAAGTTCGCGAATTCGGAAAACACTAGAGCCGGTTCTATGGCTCCAAATGAAAAAAAAATATTCACTAGATTACTTGCTAGAATCACTATAAGTGGTCCGCTCTATGAAACTAGAAAAGGCAGTGTGAGGTGATGTGCTGCCTTGCATAAAAACTGTATTTCGAATGAAAAGAAGACTTCACGTTCAGAACTGAATTTCGGCAGCGTTTTCAATTAAACTAAAAAAAACTCAAATCAACTATTCAATTTTGCTTCCGTAATAAAAAAAAATTCTGCGAAAATCGCCTCATGTAAGAGTTCAGCGCCACCTATTGACGAAGATTTTAACATTCTCTTCTTTTTTCTTTCTCATTTTTTTCGGTTTTCCCAGAGCTCATCACTTCTACTACATAATAGTGAAATTCACTTTGTAGGGCCTTCTCAATAAGCAAAATTTAATTATAACAGCCCTGCAGTTGTCCCGTCGGGACAAATACTCGCTATTGTTCGAACAGCGTTTCTCCCTTTCTGCGTATGCGTGATCTTGGTGTGACAGTAGTGGGTTGATGTAAACGCTGCTTAAGGCATTTATGCCCTCTTGCCCACCTGTCGCTACGCTACTGCCTTTATGAATATATACATGTAATGATTTTTTTTCTTTTTCGTAGGTCGCATTATCACTGTTACTAGTATTAACGGGAAGATCGCCTATCCAGGTCTGGCAGTTTACAGTGCCACAAAGCACGCCCTGGTAGGTTTCAGTGATGGTCTCAGAATGGAACTGGGTCCACGGCATGGGATCCGGGTCATCACCGTCGAACCGGGAGACTACGCTCGGGTCACCTCAATCATGTCCAATCACAGGTGTCACGCCCGCGAAATGTGGAATAATATGCCAAGAGAGGAACAAGAACAGGTTGAGAACGAGTTCCAAAAGTATCATTCTGCAACTCTCCAGAACTATGGACTAAGCAGTCCTACTTCGTGGGAGGGATCGCCTCTCCTCCGGGACATGAAGGAGGCAGTGCTTAGTGAGAGTCCGTCCTACAGTTATCTATCCGCACCTTTTGTCCATAAGTTAGCTTACAAATTACTGACCTTGTTACCTGCGTGTTCTAAAGATTTTGTACTAGTTTGGATAGCACAGTCCGTCATTGACTCTACAGACATTGGAAAGAATGCTTTAGTTCTCTAGTCATTCTTTCTGTGTGACAAAATTCTGCATATTTAGAAACAAGTTACAGGGTGTCCTACAAAGGACACCCTGTACAGGAACACCTACAAAGCAACACCTGTACACCTACAAAGGAAATCAATGGTATATTTATTTTGAAAGACGTAAAAATCTGATATCGAAGTTTGCGAATTAGTCACAAATGTTGTCAACAGGTGGCGCTGTAATCGCAGTACGAAGTCTGAGTAAAAGGCTATAAACTGTCCTTTACAAACAATTGTTGTAATCACATCGCAATCGATTAAAAAATTACACCTTCCTCAGCACAGTGATGGCGCATACTGAAAATGAAATTTCAGTCACCCTCTGTAGTTTGACAACGGAAATGAGGGCACATGCCCCACAGATTAACTCTTCAAATTCGTCCAGTGTTGCAAGATTGTTCCAAATAACAGTGTCCTCCAATGTATCCCACAAGATGTAGTCGCTGGGGCTGAGATCGGGTGAGAGTGGAGGCCGCTCTATGCCTATTCTTCTGGCAGGCACCTCGAAGGACACTGTTCCGAAACAATTCTGCAACACTGGACGAGCTTGAAAAGTTGGCCTTTGAGGCATGAGCCTCCAAGGCACATGCCTTGGACAGAGGGTCCCTATTGGCACAAGATGCTCTACAATATTCGTACGATATTTTCATGATATTCAGAATATCGTAATAACATCGTATAGATATCGTACAATATTTTGCGCTAATAGGGGTGACTAGTGGCGGTTCAGAAATAAGCAGTGCTGCAAAAGTTGTATAGACCTAAGTTGTAGGAAATTCTGTGCTGATTATTTTGGTATATAATGATAATATACTAAAAATTGATAGTTTTTGTGTTACAAGCAAAAAGCTAGGAAAAATTTTTTTCACGTTTTTTGGCTATAATCAAAATTCCAACAAACGTGTTTGGTGGCAAACCTTACATTCGTAATCAGCACCCCCAAAAAAACATAAAGGAGAAAAAAATTACTTCTCCTCCAGAATTTGATTTAAAAATACTACTTAATGATTGGATTACTGAAAAAGTTTAAAATAGCCAAATGAGAAGGTCGAGCGAAGCGAGAGCCGCTCCGGGGGCAGCTCTCGGAGTTTTAATTTCAATGGGAGAAAGGATTACTTTTTTCTTACGACTGAAAGCTCCGAGTTGCTCAAAGGGCGAATTTCGGTCTTTTAGGAGGGACCGAAGCAGCTCTGGTCGGTCTCTCTCTTAGTTGATGATTGATTTTCCGTCTTCCTTTTACGTTTTCTATTACTTTTTGCCATTTTTATTGATCATTGAACTCTCAAAGTGGAAAAGTAAGCCAAATAGAATTTAAAAAAAGAAAATGCAATCTTTTAAAATGATTTCAGGGGGAACTGCGGGTCTGAAGCTCTAATGGACGAGCCGCTACTGGGGTGACTGAAAATTTTATTCCTACTATGCGCCATCTCTGAATTTCAAAAGGAGTACTTATTGAATCTTTTGTAATGGGGTTGCAATGATTCGTTGCAAAGTCTAATTATATCCTTTCTCTCAGATTCCACACTACAACTACGGCTTACAGCGTCATTTGTTGTTAACATTTGTAACTAATTCTGATACGTCTGTGTCAGATTTTTAGGGCTTCCAAAATAAACATACCATTAGTTTCATTCTTCTGTTAATATCGATTCCCGGGTTATTTGATTTCAAAATGAGGGAGTCCTAGGCATACATCAGCAGATGGAAATTGTCCATGCTTCATAAAGGAAGTAGAAGCCTATAGGAGAAGAACCACTTTTTAATGAACCGCATTCACTTCGATTCTTCACTACATTGGCCTCTCTACGAGAAGGTAAAAAAACACCTCCTGGTAATCCAGATCAATCTTCAAAGAGTCAAGATAGCCACAACAATGCTTCTTAAAGCAGCACAACAGCATCAGTCGGATTTATTCCTCGTTCAAGAGCCTCACGTCAAAGATGGGAAAATAGCTGGCATTCCCAAATGCTGGAAAATTTGGCTTTCAAAAAGCGGGAAAGCCGGCATTATAGCTCTTCCAACATGCTCCACCCCAGTTGTGTTGTCAGCAAATGAAAACACTATGGCTATTAAAATAACGAAAAACTCAAAAGCTTTCACAATCATTTCTTCGTATTCTTCTCCATATGCTAACTTCAGAGAAATCTTGGATGAACTGACTGATCTAACAACAAATATCAATGGTGAAGAATACTTGATTGGTGGAGACTTCAATGCGCACAGTCAACGATGGGATTATAGAGACAAAGACTCAAGAGGAAAGCAACTTCAGGAGTTTATTGCAGAAAAACACATCTTCCTTCTCAACAGCAGTGATTCCCCTCCGACTTTTGAACACAACAATAGACAAGGCTGGCCCGACTTAACGATGGTGTCCAGCCACTCTTTAGCAGCAATCTGTGAATGGGATGTACTTGAGGAAGAATCCTATAGTGATCACAAATTTGTAAAAATATGCATCAACTCCAATATTTCTTCCCTTTCTTTTGCAAGATTCAAAACGGCTCACGGAGGCCACTCTAAATTCGTAAATCTCTTCAAGTCGAAAGTCCAGGCTCTTCGAAACCTTATTTCCAATAGTTCTAATGAAGAAGAGCTCAATGAAACAACCAGAACCCTTCAACTTGAAATCCACATAACATGCAAACAAGTATATGAAATTAAACGTAACCCTCTGATTCCAAACGTAACTTGGTGGAATAGAGATCTCCAAATAAAGAAGCAAGAATTAAAAGTCCTAGCGAGACGTCTCCAAAAGAGTAGAGGCGAAGATAGAATCCTCTACAAAATTGTTCTGTCAAAAAAGAGCTCTGTTCAAGAAAGCAGTCAAAAGAGCCCAACGTGGATCTTGGAGACTGCTTTGCACCCAGACACAAACTCCCTACGGAACTCCCTACCGGTCAGCATTAAAAGCCTACAAAACTACCCTCGGACATCTTTCAAATAATGGAAAACAGCGAGAAAGGAACTCCCACAGAATTCGGGCTAAAAATTCTGCAAAAACTGTATCCAAAAATTGCACCAAGAGCAGCACAGATACAACCCCAGCAAACCTTCCTCGAAGAAGAAAAGTTCTCTCAACAAGAAATAGATGACATCGTCAAGAAAATTCCTAACGGTAAAGCCCCTGGATACGATGGCATTGATAATATCATTGTAAAAGTAATTTTCAACTCCTTTCCCTCTCTTTTGTTAGACTTTTTCAATAAGTGTCTAGAACTTAAATGTTTCCCGGATCCTCTGAAAATTGGACTTGTTATCCTGTTTCACAAGACGGGCAAAAAGGAACAGAATATTAAATCGTACAGACCAATATCTTTGCTCCCCACACTTGGCAAATTGCTAGAGAAACTCCTTCTTCAAAGATTTAACTTCCAATTAAAGACAAATAAACTCCAACACCCACTGCAGTACGGATTTAGAGAAGGGAAGTCAACGCACTCCTGCTTGTCACATCTCTCCTAGAACAAGCTCGAAGGCAGGAAAAACACGCTGTGTTGATATCTTTAGACATCTCGGGTGCATTTAACAATCTACAATACTCTTCCATAAGAGATAAATTTGCTTCCCTCTCTATCTTCTCCAACATTAGCGAAACGCTTCTTGATACATTAAGAAACAGAAAAGTGGCGATGCAAACCAGTGAATTGCCGGCCCTCTGGGAACAGACTCAGGGGTGTCCACAGGGTTCATGTAGCGGGCCAGCATTTTGGAACATCGTGGCAGACGAAATCTTATCGGTACAGTGGCCTCAAGGAGTTCATCTACAAGCATTTGCCGATGATTTTGCGTTCATCGTCACAGACAACACCAGGGAAGGGCTCAGAAAGCTCAGCAAATTAGCACTGGACAAGTTTAAGGAGTGGGCAGACAAAAAATAAACTGCACGTCTCAATGGAAAAATCAAGCTATGTCCTTTTCAGCAAGCTTGTAAGAGGACCAACGATTAAATGCGAGAAACAATCAATTAACCGTAAAAACCATTTAAAATATCTAGGCGTTACAATAGATCATAAATTAAGCTGGCTACCACACGTAATAGAGCAGGGCAAAAGAGCCATGGATCAATACCAACATCTCTGCAGAATCGCAGGAAAAACTTGGGGCATCAACAAAAACATCAGAAGGCTATTATATAAAACAGTTATAGAAAGAATACTATGCCATGGAGCAGCTGCCTGGGGACATAATATGACATCCTGACTCCAGAAAAAGCTGGACTCCATTCAACGTCTGTTTCTTCTGTATATTACTGGTGCATACAGGACAACCCCAACCGCTGCTCTCCAAGTGGTCACCGGTCTTCAACCCCTCCACCTACAAATCCAACAAGAAGCAACTTATGCCCGAATTGCTCGAGCAAGATCTTCATCCAACTTTTTCAGCGTTATATTCAGCCCAACAGATTACGAGAGCAAAAGCAGTGGACTTCATATTCAGCCCCCCCCCCAATTTTCTTCTCCAAAGTCAAATTTCATTTGCAGAAAATCACATAGACTCAGGAGTCAAGGCTATATATACTGATGGATCTAAAACGGACGAAGGTACTGGAAGCGCATATTGCATTCTAGAAAACTATGGAATAATTGCCTCATGGCAAGGTAAACTTGATCGCAGCAATTTGGTTTTCCAAGCTGAAATCCTCGCAATTAGAATGGCAATTGCAGCAGCTTCTTCCCTTCATAGACCAACCAAAATTTGGACAGACAGTTTGTCAAGTTTGATGGCCATACTTAATCCTAAATCCCACCATAGTGTAGTTCGAGAAATTCAAACCCTTTTGCTCTCCCATAAACATATTCACCTGAGATGGCTTAAAGCTCACGTCGGTTATTTAGGCAACGAATGCGCAGACCAATTAGCCAAAGAAGCCATCACAAAAGGCGACCCTTTCCTTCTAACTAAGCCACTTTCCTATCTGAAAGCCAAGATTAAGTCAGCTGCTTTAAGCATCTGGCAAGACAACTGGGATAACGGAGAAACTGGCCGCAGTACACACGATATAGTGCCTAGGGTCTCAAACAAGACAGTAGGATGGAATAGAGAAGAGATCATGTTCGTTACAGGACACGGGCCTTTCCCCTCATACCTTCTTCGCTTCAATCTTCGAACTCATGACAACTGCTCGTGCGGAGAAAAAGGCGATCCAATTCACTATGCCACAAAATGTCCGTTTACCCTCTCCTGGCATTTTCAAACTCCAACAGTGTCACTCAAATTACAGTGGTTGAAAAACATTCTCAAGAACTCGACTTCGACTCCTAATGCATTTCATATGTGATGAGAACAATCATTGTAGAGGATAATAATTGAGCACTCATCCACCCAGATTGACACACACTTCCGGCTACTTATGATTTTTCCCCCTCTACGTATTTTTTTCTATTTTGTATTGTTTTCTATGTTGTTCTATCCAGTGCATGTTTCTTTTTCATTTTCATTTGTTCTTGTACCTGTTACTTGTTTTTGTCCCTTAAAAAATAAAATTCACCTCCATCCATCCAAACCGGAAAGGAGCCAAATGGCTATAAACACGGGGATGCAGGTGGTGTAATGTAATTTAATGTGGTACCTTGAAACCTAACTGTACGGGATAAAATGAACGGTGTATCATTGCACCCAGGTGAATAGTCTTCAGTGTATCAATATTGTATTTAAAAGCGAATGATATTATTTGAACAAAATTCAGTTTTGAAGACTAGTAATCAATATTCTGAGTAATGCAGTAAATGATTATTTTAGGCGAAGGTTTTAATTTATTTATTTCATGAAGATTTTTCTACATTCTTAAGACGCATTGAAACATGTACTGTGGAACCTCGTTTAACGAGCACCTCGTTCAACGAACAAAATATTTTTTTTAAAAAAATGACTCGCTCAACGAGCAGAGTTTCGGGGGGGTTCTGGTACCCCTGGTTGGGTTGGGCTGCGTTGCTTGTTTTGTTGTTTGCGTGTGGAAAAACCCACCCCCCCCCCCCCAACCGGGGGTACCAGAATAGACCCGTTTCGCATAACGAGTGACGAAAAGATGAAGTCCCGGATTTTGCGCTGCTGACAGTCATATCCACGGAGCTTTTAGTTTGCTTTAATTCTTATCAAACATGGTGTCTGGTGATGGGTTCTTATCAAACATAGTGTCTAACGATCAATCTTACTATCAGAGAATATTAGAAATATCACCTCCACATCGTTTCCTGACTCTAAATGATCGGAAATGCATGGAAAGTGGTTACCAAGAGAACCCTCATTTCTGCTTGGAAGAAGCTTTGGCCAGAGAGTGTTGTCGAATGTGACATTGAGGAGTCTGGGATAGTAACTACCCTGTGGAGCCTATAGTCAACGACATTGGGTCTTTGACCAAGATAAGTGGACTGGAGGTGGATAGCAATCAGTGGCGGCGAGTCGGGGGACGAAGAGGAACAGTCCCCCCTACTTTTTTTAGGAACAAATTTAATTTTTATTACATTTTTGCTGCCTAAAACTAGGAATTACAAAAAAGCAATAGTGTTCGGGAAGACTAGCTAATTTTTTTAACTAAATTTATAAATTTTGTTGCCTACCCCTATACCCTCCGGGTCTTTTAGATGTCTATAAATTTTTCCTCGCTCACTTTTTTCACCTAATCGCCACCACTGATAGTAATGATATCGATGAGCTTGTGGAAGAGCTTACCACCGAAGAGGTTATGAAATTGTATTGTGTTTCATAGCATGAAGTTATGGAGGAGAGTTTGTCAGAGGTAATAGAAAGCAACCATCTTCTAGCGCAATAAAAGAAATGTTGAAAGCATGGGATTGATACTGATTCATCGTACATTGAGATGCATCACCTTAATAAGGCAGTGGCTATGCGCGCTACAAATTTATTTTATGATAATTCGCATTTCTGCAATTGTGTCGCATTTTCGTCAAATTTTGAAGGGTCGGTAAAAACAATGTCTCTAGATAGTTTCCTACTTAAAAAGAATCAAGTATGTATAATAATTCATATGAAAACTCAACAGCTGTATTAAAACGTTTAGAAAAATTAGTAAAATTTCTAAATGAAGCATTGAAATGAAGCAATCCTGCTAATTATAGTATTATCATAAACTAGCAGTGCGCGCACAGTGTTGCCCATGGAATCAGGACTTCAAGAATTTTATGACTGCATCCAGAGAAGGAAGGGAATAAATCACGGATGTTTTATTTTCCGCCAGATGGCGTAGCCAAGGCGAAAAAGTGCGAAACGGCATACTTCTTCAATTTCGGCATTCGAGAAAAATTCTTTGATCCCATCTAGAAATAAATTAATCTAAAATCGAAGAAATAAAATATTTTCAACCGTTCTTGTTTTAAATCAGAGAAAAATAATTGATTTACTACCAAAAAAATTTTGAAAATGATATCTTTATTAGAACATCGGATGCAAGAGTTTTAAGAATTCCAGAAAATTTTATTTTTGAAAAGTGACTATTTTTTTAAAACTTCTCAAAATTCAGTAAATTATGTTAGAAATTCAAAACTAACTTCATTAGAACGGATCGTTCTAATGAAGTGAGTTAATTAAATCCCGTGCTCTTTCCGACGGTGTATCTATTTTTGTCGTGCAATTATTCGAAACCATTCTATTGAGAAATTAGTGCGAGAAAACAACACAAAACATTAAATAAAAAATTTTCTAGATCAAATTTTAAAATTTCGGCTTCGAGGTGCATTCAGTCACCATTACGACTACCTTTGTGCCAAATTTTATAGCTGTAAGTGAGATAGATTCGTCTGGACATCGCAGACATACACATGCACACACACACACAAACATTGCCTTTTATAAGTATAGATAAGAAGCTTTATATTTCGATTCCTTTTGTTTTGTTTTTTGTTTTCTGCAAATCTATTTCGCATTCCAGGTACGTTCCTTCTACGATGGAAGAAAAGACGCTCCTTAACAATCCTATCGATAATTTTCTTTCAGAAAAAGCTATACATAAAATTTTTTGAGGTTTTTTTTCGGCAGGGAACGCATTATCGCATTTTACATTAATTTTTATGGGAAAAACTGTTTCCATTAACGAGCGTTTCGCATTTCGAATAAGCTTCGGGAACGAATTATGTTCGTCAAGCGAGGTTCCACTATATTCAGTGACGGCTCGTCAGCTAATTTTCAGGTCGTTATAAATGGTATTATATATCCCGTCCATGGCGCATTCGTCATAATACGGAGAATTTTATCCTGCAAAATTTGAATATGCTTTCTATGCGTACCAAACGCTTAATTTGACTTTATTAACTATCGGTTTTAATTAAATATTGCTTATTACTAATTAATAGTTTTGATCACCAAATCATCAAAATTATGTCGATAAATCAACATGTTATGGAGATTCCTCGAAGTATCGCTCACAATATATGACTGGAAATTTATCATTCAAATGCATATAAAATAGTTAAGTGTTTTTAATTCCTTTCTGAATAAAGCGAATTTCCCAAATAATTTAAATTTTTTTGACTATCATTACAATTTGAAAAAAATTATTTCAGTAAGAATATTTTTTATGATTTAATGATTAAACCACTAAACAGTAATGTGTAATATTTATTTTTAAAAAGGGTAATTTAATTACGCCAAATTGAGCTGAATTAAATACTATTACCCTACCTTAATTAATACCATGGATTTAGATATTGATTTGTTGGGATTTCGACCCAGTCGAAATTACGGCTCACACCCACACTTATTCAGACTTGCTTGTTTTTTCACGTATGAATTAATCATGTATGAATAAGATCAGATGTTAGATTATATATCGTCTTTCAGTACTCAAATGGACTTAATTCACATAACTTCGCTGCTATATGCTTTCCCTCTTGCACGTTTGCTAATAGCATCGGGTGTACCATTGACGTGAATCATTACATGATAATGAATGGACTCCATTCTGTTGTTTAACCTTTTTGGTTAAAATGAGTTAAATTTTACTTTTTAACACTTTAAATTTTGGAGATAACACAAACAGTAAGAACAATAAACTTGATTCCACAATCACATAGCAAACGCAAATACAATAGAACCCCGGAAATTTCGGATAATCCGAACATTTTTTTAAAAATTTTCTGTAAAATTTTGAATGAAAAATGAAGGATAAACAACAATTAAGAACCTGAAAAAAAGCTAATGTTTATTCCTAACTTAAAAGCAGTATTCGAAATTGGTCTTTAAGAATGAATACAGCACCTTAATTAGTAGAAACAAAATCGGATATCTTCTTTTCACCTTCAACTTGTTTGCCACTGTACCGAGCGAATCGCCGCGTGCTCTTTCCATACGACTTCTCACAGCACACAGAGTCAATACTCTACTGTCCATACAAAAGGTGGTCCTCCCAAACTTTTTGGTTTTGAGGACCACCTGTTGTGCAAAAAATATTTTGAGGCCCACAAACTAAATATACAAGTAAAAATTACAGACACGTATAATACATATATATGCATATTATTTATATTATATGCTCGTATATGTCAGTAACTAGTGAAAGTTACTGTAAAAGGTTTAAAAACATAATATTTATAAAATAAAACATTTTATTGTTATTATTTAGCTGTCGCATTGTAAGAAAACTCAAAAGCAAGTAGTCAAGATTTAAAATTAAAAAGAAAAACTCAATGGGACATTTGACATTGTTTACACTACATTTGTTGACATTGTTTGACATCAAGTTTTAATCTAGATATTGACTCCCCACGGGAGAGTCAATATCTAGATTAAAACTTGACAGTTTCAGCCTCAAGTCACAAGAAAGTACCTTGAGGGCGAAACTTTATTACAGACTTTTTATTACACAAAACTTTATTACAGAATTTTATTACTGAACTTTATTACATTAGTACAAAAACAAACTGTATGTAGAAACATTCAGTTGATTTCTGGACTTATTTTTTTTAAAACTAAAGTTGATAAAGCACATTTACACCTATAGGTGGTAGACAATCTCATCAAATGTCTCAGTGAAAGTTTGGCAATTGTTGGATATTGTTGCAGAACATTCATCCAAAACGGGACCAATGATGTTCTGAAAAACGATTTTAGAATCTAGTCAATAATCACGATAGTTCAGTTAAACAGTCTTCATTTGATGGTACTTTCACTTTCTTTGTGTATGTGACTTCGACTCTTGACTAGAGTTCCGCGGCCCAGTAACCCGCTATCCGAGGCCCACAAGTGGGCCGCGGCCCATAGGTTGGAAACCACTGCTCTCCTGTATTTGGTATATCAAGCGCATTTTACCGAATTTCTCGGATAATTCGAATTCTCCGGAATCCGAACAGAGGTCATCGCCAATTAGTTCAGATTCCCGGTTTCTACTGTACATCTATCAACCAACGTTGTGTTGCACTGTGCTGTGACATACCACTACCAGTGTCTAATGAAATGGGTTTCAAATTTAAAATGGTGAGTCACATATGCAGAAATTGACTCCTTTGCGGGGAAAAAAATAGTTTTTCTCTGAATATCTCGGTTGATCCCTAAATGTACAACGCCTATATCTCCGGCAACGGAGCTAAAATATTAAGGTCATGAGCAAAATAACTGCTGGTGAAAACAAAGAACATGTTAAAGGGTGGCTTTTTTCTTCTTTTTTTACTTATGTTGCATTTATTTGTATCTGGATGTTTTATTTGTTGTTTTATGGATGTTGTATTTGTTATTTTATGGATGTTGTATTTATTTGCATTTTGGACTTGCATTGTATTTATTTGTATTGGAAAATCTTCGGTTATTTTGTTTATCTATAAGTACATAATAAAATGGTATAATGTGATGGTCATTAATTGTTGGATATCATTTACGCAAGATATTTATCAATGTTGTAAATTCAATTTTCATACGTAACAGGGAAAGAGAGGTTCACTTTATAATTTTCTAAGACATCAGCTTCAAAATTTTGTTCGATAACTAAAAGCAGTGGAACTTTTCATTTCCACTGCTGTGTATATAAATATTCTTATAATTTTTTTCAATTTAATTATTAAACGCTTGTACTAAGTTCGAAATGTTTCAGGTTTGTATGTATGTAAAGTTGGAATTTTGTGATCAATTTCCCACTCACTTCTTAATGCAGTAGAGTTGTGAAATTTTGTATATTTATTGGGTCTTGATAAAATACAATATTTTAATAATTTTAGAGCTCTCAATTATCAATATTTAAAAAAAAAATCTCAAAATTACGTTTGCACTCGGTAGGTTTCCGTGGCGCCATCTATAGTATTTTTGAGAACTAAAATACTTTACACAGTAATTTAAATGTTTCAATAAAAATAAGTATATCCTATCATAGATCTTTTTAAAGAAATTATTGCTGAAATTAGTTGAAGAAAAATGGATTTAAGTTCGAAATATTTTATGTTTGTTTGTAAGGTCAGAATTTTGTAATGGATTTTTCACTCAATGCCTAATGAATTATATATCTGAAATTTTGTATATTCATTGGATCTTGATGACAATGCAATATTTCAATAATTTTAGAGCTCTTTCCAATAAAATAATTGTTGGAATTAGTTCATGAAAAATTGATTCTAAGATCCCGAAATATTTATAATGCTGAATTATGACATAAATTAAAGAGTAAAAACTAGAAAATAATAAATATAAAAAAGGCATTTACCAATAAATTTAAAAAATTCTCAAAAATCTGGAGGTAAAAAAAAATCGTAAAAGTATAAGGCGCTGAAAACAATAGGAGAAAGATATAAAACCACAATGATTATCATAAGAAACGAAATGTTATTAAACATTCATCATACAAAATATATTATAAATGTGATTACAATTCTAATTTACTTACAGCTTTTCTACCTGCGCCTCACGCTTTTCCCATTTTTGTTTTGACCTCCAGATTTTTGAGAAAAAATTATTTTCTTTTTTAATGCATTGGTAAAAGCGGTTTTTTTATAGATTTTTTTTATTATTATTATTATAGCTATGGGGAATAAACGAAAAGTTCACTCCTTAAATCGGCAAACACTTTTCTTATACTTGACTGGTTTCATGTTCTATAAAGATAGAATTTAATCGTAAAGCCATCGCATGAATCGTAATCGATTTGATACACACTTTCTGTATGGCAACAGTTTTGAAATTTCGATCACTCAGGATTGGCTCTAGAAAAGTTCACGCCTGAGGCGAGCTTCTGTTTCGGCGCCCTCCTCTGTAGCATTGTCTAATGATAGTCTCCTCTCCCCCTCGCAATGAATAAATAAAGTACAATTGAATCCCGGAAATCCGAACACCGGTTTTCCGAAATTCCGGATAATCCGAACACCTTTCTTAAATTTTTTGAAAAACTTTTAGTAAAAAATAAAGGGAAGATAACAATTACGAATCAGAAACAAAGCTACTGTTTATTCCTAACTTAAAAGAAATATTCGAATTGGTTTTTAAGAATGAATACAGCAGCTTAATTAGTAGAAACAAACTCAGATACCTTCTTTTTACCCTCAACTTGTTTATCACTCTACTGTGCGAATCGCCGTGTGCTCTTTCCGTACTCTCACAGAGAGCACCCAGAGTCAGGACTCTACTGCATTTGGTTTATCAAGAGTATTTTACCGGATTTCCCGGATAATCCGAATTCCCCGGAATCCGAACAGAGGTCAGCCCAATTAGTTCGGATTCCTCGGGTTTTACTGAAACACAAGAAAGTTAAAATGGAATACAATGAAAATACCATTTTGTTAAATATTTTTAAATAAATAAAGTATTTTATCTCTGTATCAAAAGTTGCAAAAGTATTTATGAAAAAATATTAAATTTTTATTTATTAAGTATTTTTAACTTCAAAAAACTGTTGCTGCAAGAATTAATACAGCAAAATTAAATCCTACGACACAATCTTCTTTAATATTAGTAGAAATTCATTTTCTTTTGTTAGAAGTCACTCTTCGACACAGGGAATCTAGATAATTTTCTAAAATATTCAGATGTATGTTTTTATAAGGAGAAATCAATCTCATTAACATTAGAGATAAGGGGGGAAAATAAACGTTGTAGAACTTCAAGACATATTTTCAGTTTCGCTGACCGAAAAACTCAATATAAAAATGCAGGTCGCGTTATACCAGATTAGAACATTCTTCAAATAATAAGGCATATAGTGAACAGAACAGAACACCACTTCATGCCCCTGCGCCTATAACCTTTCGGTTATTTAAACAGTGTGGCGGACATGAAGTGGAAGAGACATCGGAAGACGCTCCTTAACTGTCTAGCAAATAATGGCGAAGGCAGAGAGATGGAAAAGGTTGCAAAAATACAAATCTGAAAATCTAGGATAATATACGAGAAAGAAAAGGGGAGTATCATATAAAACCATATACAAACAAAAACTGTTAAAAACAAAGAAATGTGAGTATGAAGTGTACAATATCAACAAACAAGAGAGAAAAAACTAATCAAATAAAAGAACGCAAAAACAAACTAAAATGCGAGTGTTAAAGCACTTGTGTGTCTGTTCTGTTGATTGTTCTTTTCTCCATAAAGTGGAAGTCCTTCTGTGTGGAAGCGGAGAATAGTTCAGGTGCGCTGTCACTTCGACGAAAAGGGCGCAAAATTCCCCATGTCGGCTTGCAGGTAATGGAAAAGCCTTGAAGTAAAAGATGATCATGAATTTATTCAAAAAAGCTCTTGAAAATCATTAAGATGGTGTAGCAATCGTTGGATTTTAAGTCGGGAGCCTTTGTTGGAAGCGACGTTGCGGAACCAGATCAGCTCATGTTGCTGTGCCGGTTTAGCCATGTGGAAAGATGCAGTCAGAATACTCTGTCGCAAAATGCAGAGGGCCGTTTGTGTTTCGACATGGGTAATTTGCTGTCGATGCAAGGTTAAACCTTTTCAAGTACGAGGGAAATGGCCGTGTCCAATAAAAAACTGGATTTCTTCCCTTTTCCAGTAGCATGGTTGAGTCGAGACTCTTGGCAGGATGTTAAATGTGGACCTCCCCGTATCTTCCTCTTCCCAGTCTGACTGCCAGTCCTCCATCATTTTTTCCCTGAAGATTGATTTCAGGTAAGAAATCGGAGCCTTAACAGAAAGTGGGTCTCTTTGAGACTCCGCAGCTTTTTTTGCTAATCTGTCCGCCTCCTCGTTTCCATTGTAGCCCACGTGTGTTTTGATCCAAGAAATATGTATATGCTTATTCGTGATAAGGCTCTTACAGATCTCTCTAGCTGTTGTG
Organism: Araneus ventricosus; assembly: GCA_013235015.1. NCBI lineage: Eukaryota > Metazoa > Arthropoda > Arachnida > Araneae > Araneidae > Araneus > Araneus ventricosus. Next base: position 58,938 of record BGPR01003364.1, on the reverse strand, counting down.
TTTCTACTTCTTGGGTTAGCTGCCGTCTGGACACTCATCTGATTGTCCACTAGAATGGTTAAAGGCTGGTGAGGGAGACCGGTTACATGGTCTGCTGCGTGTTTCAAGGCCAGAAGTTCCGCCTGGAAATCTGCATTGTAGTCTTGCAGTTTTGCCAACCATCTGTAGACTATATTTTGTCCTGACCAGACGCAAAATGCTGCCCCTACACCTTTTTCGGTCTTCGAGCCATCCGTGTAGATGCGGGTGCCCAATGTATACTCCCGCCTCCATCTACCAAAGAAATCTGTTCTTCTGTCGGACATTCAGCGGGATGTACAGCCCAGTCTCATTTCCCCTTTTTCAACCTCTCCCGGAACGAGAGTTGTCAAAGTGTCCGGAAGGGAGATGTTGAGTCTTGACATGTAATGAAGCGGGAATGTCGTTCCTTCATTGTTTTTACGAGAAATAAACAAGAAGAATTGTTAAAACCTTAAAACAGGGTGGTTTTTACTAGCCAGGTTAAAGCGTTCCGACACTGCTTATCCCCTTCACTCGGAATTAAGAAATAATGGAGTTAGAACTTTTTTTCCTTTGGCATAGTGTGCACTACTGCAAAGGTTAAAGCATAAATGAAATTTCAAGCCTGTAGATGAAAAATTAAAAAAGTTATCCCATGTCCGGCATCCGGACAATACCAGATATTTCAACTAAAAAAAGACAAAAATAATCACTCAAATTTCACTTTAAAAAGGTTGTGAAAGGGTAATAAAATATTGTAGAAGCCTTTTAAATGGTAAAATAAGGATTAAAAACAAGAAATCACTTGAAAAGCAAAATTCACCATCGAGCTCCATTTTGGGAAGAACGATGATTTTCTCTATTTTTTTTTTTGAAAAAACTAAAAATCCAAAATGATTCCATGCCGGAAACGAAAAATTTTTGTAACGATTATATTTCTAAGAAAATCGAGAATCAAATTTAAAAAAAACAGCATGTAGTTTCGTCAATTATTGGATTAATAGGAGCTGTTCAAAGTTGATGTCCGGTATACCGAACACCAGGTCTGAAGGGATTATTTTGCGACTACACCACTACCCAGTACCAATCAAAATTTTTGCAGCACTGATTGTTTCTGAGCCGACGAGCCGTCACTGCATAAAAAGTGATTAAAAATACCAGCTATGGTTGGATCAAAAATAAGGATTAAGGGAGGCACGCTAATTTCTTTTATAAGGCTAAGATTTTCAGTAGAATCATGCATTCCTACAATAAGACAAGCACATGTCTAGCATGGAAGTATGCAGATTCCGCCCTAGATGAAACTATTAACTTATATATAGTTAAAGGCCATATATATAGGACACTACTTTCCTTGAAACTGAAATTCTAAAATTTTCTTCCTTTGTTTTACTTGACCATTAAACCAAATTTGGGAGCCATACATAATCATAATTAAAATCTTCGTAGAAAAATTTAGAAATCTGAAGATTTTAATGCAAAAAATAAGCATAGGGTCCAAGAGACAGGGACAGAAGTGATTTGAAACTGATAGAAAGGGTGTACATACAAGATTTAGTTATATTAATAACAATAGGAGGGGACAACCACTGAGGATTTGGAATGCTTCGTTTGAACCTATTTTCTATATGCCTATTCTATGTTCTCCTCTAAAACTTTTAGAGTAAGACTAACTTGAATTGAAGGAATTCATTCCAAAATAATAATTAAAAAATATTTTTAAAAGCACGCTTCTACTTTCGAACTAAAATGCACTCATACGATTTTTGACTTCATCTGCAGATTTTTGATTGAAAAAAGATTTATCTGCATTTTAATACACTAATAAAAGCAAGCTTTCAAAAAACTACATACTGAACTTGAACTTTGCCTTTTAACATTGAAAAAAATATTTTCTGACGCACACAATATTAATCAGGATAGGCTGCATGTAGCTGTTTAGTTTTCGATGAATACAACATTTTTTTAATCTTCATACAAACATCAAGTCAAACTTTTTTTTTGTCATATTTTCGCTAGAAACAAAAAAAAGAAAAATGGATTTCATTTTTAAGTAATTTTTAATGATACTCATAAATAGTATTTGCTTATGGTTATTTTTATATCCCCTGTTATACTGTAAATTTTTTTCTTGTAAATTAATTAGAAAAGTATTTTATTTCTGTACTATACTTTCATTTCAATATTCAACGCAGCTGTGTTAATTTTTAGAAATGCAGTAAGCAATACAGGCAACAACACTGAAAAAAAATTTCGAGTTCAATCTTTTTAATAAAATTAATTTGTTAATATAATTACGTATTTCAAAGAAAAACGTTTTAAGTTTATTTATTAAGTATAAAACTACTAAAAGTTAATGAGAAATAATAAAAATTAAGTGGTACAAATATGCATTACTGCGCAGTAAAGGATTACAAATTACAGCACCCCCAAGATTATATAACATGAGCCGCCACCGACAGAGCTATACAGAAATTCAGTACTCTAGCACATCAGGAAGGGAATTATCAAAAATAAACTACAAAATTCCATCTTAACAAACATGAAACAAATCAAGTTAAGTAAAAGTGTGTAGAAAGTTCAAAATAAAACAGCAGAAAACAAAGGTTTCTTAATGCAAAAATATTGAAGATGGGTGAAACAAGCATATAAACAAGAAATTTACCCTTTCTTTGTTTTATTTTATAACATGCATGTTATAAATGTATACATATACACATTTTATGTATTAACATTTATCTTATTATATTAAAATTTTAATAGACAATATTAATTAGTATTCACAAATTATTAATGCAAATTTAGAATATATAACTAAATACTAGTGATCAAGATTCTTTTTCCATTCAACACTAAAAAAATTTTCTTTTAGTCATCATCCATGTAATCTAGCATTTGTTTTTTTTCCTTTTTTGATCAATAAACAGTTGTCGATAGGAAGAAAATGCATTCATGAAATTCAAAGTTAAGGGCATTTTGTTCGTACTGATAATACCCTAAACTAGAAAAATCTTTAACGGCATCCTTATACTTACTCCTTGTTTCAATAAAAGCTTCTGACCTCTTAATAACCTCTTGAGAACCTGTGTACATTTTAATGAACATAGTGATTTATTACAAAAAAAACACATTTAATGGAAATAGGTGTTTTATCTATAAAATTTTAACAACATAAAGGTGTCTTTCCATTCAAAGCCTTTAAATCCTGCTGCCCAATGCTTTGGATGGTCCCATGCTGTCATCTATTAATTATATTAATTGATTTATTCATTAGTTATATTAATACATATATAATTAATTTAATTATGTATAATATTATATATTCCTATCAAGAGTATTAATCTTGAATTTTGTGAAAATTGATCGAAAATTATACCTTTGGGTCTCAGGACGACATGCAAGTTGTTCTAAATGTGTAAGATCGCTAGAGACAGCGACAACTAAAATTGACAAAATGAGAAAAGCTACATGGTGTATCATTATGCCCAGTTAAATAGATCGATTATGATCCTCGGTTATCTCAAAGTTGCAATGGAACCTGGTTAATTCAGAGATGATAGGATCACAATAGAAATTCAGTTTCCAAATGTCCAATATCTCAAGATTAGAAAAAATGTGCATAACATGAACCTACAGAAAGAGAAAACAACAATTTTTCCTCAGTTGTTTTCAAGTTACAATGGAACCTGGTTAATTCAGAGCTGTGGGACCACAATACAAATTCAGTGTTCAAATGTCCAATATCTCAAATTCAGAAAAAATGTGTAGAAAATGAGCCTACAGCAAATAAAACAACAATTTTTCCTCAGTTATTTCAAAGTTACAATAGAACCTGGTTAATTCACATTTGATGGAAGCACAAGAGAAATTCAGTCTCCAAATGTTCAATATCTTGAGTTCAGAAAAAATATGCATAAAATGTGTACAGTAAGAGAAAACAACAATTTTTAAACTAAATGTGGAAGAAAAGATTTGGAATGTTTCAGTTTCCATAAATAACAGATAAACAGTAAGTAATTTTAATTATGATGTAATTATTACTATGAATGTTATAGTAATTTAAAAAATAGTTTCAATAATTAAGTAAGTTAATTTTAATAAACAAAAATATAACAATCTTCAAAATAAGCAATGCACATATTTCACATCTAATACATTCAAAGCTTTTTTAAAAAAAAGAGTGAGAAATTCGTTATTGTTTTTTTTTGGTTGAAAACATTGTACAAGAAAAGTTTCCATGTGAATCTGAAGGGCTTTAAAAAATATTGACTTGCAATGACTGAGGTCACAAGCTACAAATGTATATCAGGCACAAAAACGGTTAGGAAATATAGACAATTTTAAGTTTCGACTTTATATTAATAGCAAATTCATGGAATGAGCGAAAAAAATTGAAATTTAATGACAAATTTAAATTAAAAATGTTCAAATTAACCATGTTCATAGGTATATTAATATAGTTGAAGAGAATGTTATCTTAAATATCAGTAATCAATATTCTATACAATTAAACTCTGTATTTAAAATGAAAATAGTTTAATTTCTTGAAGCTCTTTCTATAGCCCTTAGATATGTTTAAACAAATATTACTTCATTCTCAGTCTGCTTATTAATAATCAGGGTCAGATTTATACATTTTCTACGTCTTAGGCAAAAACATAGTCTGCACCCATCCCCTTTCAAAATGTGCCTATATTATTTTTAACTTTAATATACAATAGTTTATGTTTGAAACATATAAGCACTTAATACAATATTTGTAATCTTTGAATCACATTAAATATTTAATTTAAAATTACACTACTCATGAAATAGCATGATAATAATACCTACAAAAATACTCCGTTACCTGAAATCGTCTGAAATACCAAACAGAAATTCTTCGTTCTCGCTTTTATCCATGAATAGGTTTGAAGGGTCATAGAAGCAGACAGATCTTTTGAAATCTCTTTCAATGCAAATACATTCAAAGGGCAAGAGACTATAAGGCCCACAGAAAACAAAAATGCACAGCTCAATACATTTAATGTAACAAACATAAATTTTAAAAACATCATTTTACATGATCTTTTGAAAATAATAGCTAAAATTTGTAAACATTTGGTTTTTATTTCTTCTTTACATGTGCCAACCTGACGGTTGTGCCCTAGGCCATGTCCCAAGTTGGCCCTTTGGAAAACCTGGCCCTGTTAATAAATTCAGGGTAATTACACATTAAAGCGGCCAATGAGCTTACTTGGTAACCTTCAGATTTCGCCAAGCTCTTAAGTTCAGTGTTCTAGCAAAACTACTATGTTCCAGCTCCCGCGGCAATAGAAGCCGTAAGATGTTTTTTCAAATTAAAAAAATCTGCCCGGTTCCCGCTTAGATTCACAAAAAAAAGTAATATTTTTCAAAAACCAATTCTAGTTTAAGAACAAAAGCAAGACATAAATATGTGAGCAAAAAAGTTACACAACTACAGGACTGTATGTTTTTATAGGGCTTGAAACGTTTTTGGCAAGATTTTACCTCCATCTTGGCGATATATCTCGGTTGCTTGGCAATTCACTCTCGGTGGCCGCTTTAACATGCAAGTGCCAATTAAAGTTTTCAGTCACTTTCGAAAAATGTTTCATTATTCAAATTCTTTGATATCCAGAGCACTCCCATTGTCCATCAATTCCATTTGTACTACTGCTATCATATTGTGGCTACATCAATTTAAAAAAATCATTCTTTAGTCACTTGTTACATGAAAGAATGTAAAGCAAGGTCTCATTGTACCTAGTAGTTAACAGTTTGAAAATAATATTCATATTT
>BGPR01003364.1:0-53126 GCA_013235015.1 Araneus ventricosus | reverse complement strand
GTTAACAGTTTGAAAATAATATTCATATTTTGCAAGATTCCTTCAAAAATTATGTGAAAGTGCCTCAGTTTTTAAAAGCAATGACAATAAACGCTCTAAATATTATTTTTGATTCTTACTAAAAAATCTGACAAAATTCAGTTTATATATATCACTAAAAAAAACCATTCTTTAGCCTCTTGTAAGCTTGTTACATGAAACAATGAAAAGCAAGGTCTCATTGTACCTAGTAGTTAACAGTTTGAAAATAATATTTATATTTTCATACGTGTGAACATTGAAAAGGTAGCTGTTCGTAGCAGAAGGTATATGAGGGTGGTAGACGTGCACACACCCAGAAGCAGAATTGTGACAAAATTTTGAATTTATCGTCATTTATATACTTCAGTATATTTTAAGTAATCAAAAATTTCTATTTTTAAGAAAAATATCTTATCTGAATAAATAATACAGGAAATATATATATATATTAATCTTATTAGAGGAATTAGAAATAATTATAAGACATTTTTCAAAAACATGAAATGTACGAAAAAATCTGGATCAGCATATCATCAAGGAATACAACTAAAACGACTTTGTGCAAGGGATAAATATCTCGTTTCCATACAAATTTTAATCTTATCTATAGTTCTGTAGTTTCTGGAAATTTTTGATAAAATCCGTAGTAACTACAGAGAATCCTTAGCAGTTGACATGCATGTATTTTACAATATTCCTTTAAAAATTATGTGAAAGTGCCTCAATAATAAACGCTCTTTAAATATTATTTTTTATTCTTACTGAAAAATCTGGCAACATTCAGTTTATATATGTCAATATTCTAAATTGGTGTGATAAAATAATTTTCAGATTATATGGTAGTAGCAGCTACTTATCAAGGGAGAAATCAATGACACTGTAGATATATGAAACACAGTTTAATGATATAAATTGAAAATATACATGATTTACTTCTTATATTTATCCATTCCAAGCTAGACTGAACCGCATTCATATTGAATCTACGTTGACCAAACATATAAAATCAAAAGTAAAAATTTTATGAAAAGCATACATTATAGCAGCACTTCTTTTTAGATTCTTGCTCCCCTACTTGGTTAAAAAAAAAAGATTTTGCAGCTTAAATATACATTTCCATAGGAAATTAAAACACTGAAATAGGCATTAATTGATAGCAAATAGGGATGTGTAATGAATATTCGGCAACTATTCAGTATTCTGCCCTCTTACCGAATCCTAGGCAGATATTCGACCAAATATATTCAGGATAATAATTTCTTTAAATGTGCTTCAAATACACTGCAGAATTACATATCATTTGAATAGTGCATAGCCTATATTTAATAAAGTTACACATAGTTTATCATTGCAAAGGTTGAAATTATGATGAAAGAACAATAATTTTTCAGCATTTTCAGGAGGAAGTCTGTTTCATTTGGTTTCATACACATATAATACCAATTAGGAATGTAACAAATATTCAGTACTAGGCCTATTCAGCCCTTCCAAGAAATCTGGTCTGATCAAATTTACACAGATATTCCCAGTATATTTATTAATAAAACAAAATATTTATCCAATTTTAAGTTACATAATACAAATGTGTGTCAATAATGTTTGTTACATATCATTTATAGAAGTCTGTTCCATACAGCGTCATATATATTACCAGCTACAAAAAGTAAATGGACACTATATAATGCTTGCAGGTGCTGAAAGACATTTTCTTGCTAAATTTACGAACACTGGAAATTTTTCTGCATTTTTTTCCACCATTTAAATGGACACTCCAACCTACCTATACCTATAGTTCTTTACCAAAATAAGAATTTACTTTTAGCAATTTTAATTTATCCATTCAGTTTTCTTCTATGTATGTCATTGTCATATTCTGTCTCTTTTATTTCTTTAAAGAAATCCCCAAATAATGAGGGTTTCTCATTTCTTATTACTGATATTAAAGTATATAAAATATTAAAATATACATAAAAGCATTAACATTTTTTAAATATACAAATAATAAAATATAATTTTATTTAATCTTAAATTTTTTTCATATAAAATTCGAAAATATTTCATTTACAATCAAAAGTGGAATGTTTTTAAAAATTTGGTATTCAGCCTGAAATTTGGCTGAATATTCAGTACTAGAAGATTTGTGTTCATCTAAGATAGGCTTTCAACTTGCCAACAGTATCTCAGGTCTGATTGTCACAGATTTATCAACAAAAATTTTTAAGTAAAGGAAGCCTTTCAATATAAGAATGAGTGTGGTTAAGGAAAAATTATTAAAAATAAAATATTTAAATATTCAATTCCAAAATTAAGTACGAAAAAGAAGGAGCCCCTTTAACAAAAAAACCGTAATTTTTCCAACAAAAAACACAATTTTTCTTATGGAGTTTCGCAAGACTGATGCTTCATAATTGAACAAAAAGATTTCAGAAAAATAAATTAAAGTATATCTTCTATTTGATATTATGGAGTTCCCTGGATGAATAAACATAAAAAAAAGAGAAAGGTAACTGTTTAATTCATCTAAAAAAAAGAAAGAGAAAAAAACTCCTGTCAAATAGCAATAACTTCTGTCCGTTGGAAACTTTGAAGATTCAGTGTTTTCCCAACATTCAGAAAAAAAAGCAAATACAACTCTTATTTGATATTAAATCATGGCAGAATAAAAAAAAAATCCCTAATTCGTAGACAGAGTGTCTGTTCTGAATCTCAGGCACATAGCCAAATCATGTGACCGTCACGGACAATTCTGAGTAAATATATACATTATTAATTCGGCCAATCACTATCCGTTACATCCCCAATAGCAAACAATAAAATATTATATATAATAACATAATTTGATGAATTTTCATAAAATATATAAATAAAGATAGTTTTAACACATATTTCAGGGGGAAATTTTTTTTAAGAATCTGATAAAATGTACAGGTGTTGTCAAAGTTTTCATGACCTTTTGAAACTTCATACACACAAATCTACTTAGGGTTAAGACCCAAATATTAAGATCTCTCTGTAAGTTTAAGATTTTTTTTTTAATGTATCCCTATTAAGAATTAGCAGATCACATATTTTAACATAAGAATGGGTTGATAGTTGAAAATTTCTTTTCATAGAATGAGCAATGTAATCTAGTTTTTAACATTGAACAATGATTAAAAAAAACATAGTTCAGTAATGCTTTAATGAGGAATTAATTAATGATCAATCCCGATAAAAGAGTATAAATAAAGAAATAAATGGAGAAGAATAAAACAGTTTTACAGAATGATTTAGTCTTAATATAAAATTGGCAAAACTAAAGTTTAAGGTGTAGTTTTGCTTTGTTCTTCTTAAGATCGCATACTGTTTGTCGCCAAGAGATAGACAGATTGGTGGTGATAAAGCATTTGTTTTGGCTGCACAGCGATCTTTTTATTGGTCTCTAGTGTACACAATGGCTGCAGCATCTGAAGTGGGTACCAGGCACATTTTTTTAATTTATAAAAATATCCTACGGCTTCGATAGCAGTGGGAACCTAGCAGCTTAACTTGTTCATTAAAAACATAAAAAAATACAGATTAATTTATCTATTTCTAGCTGTTCATCTCTTGGTGACAAAAGTCGGTGATGCCACTCGGAGTTGTGCCAAAAAAAATGAAGGAAAACATGACTATATCCCAAACTTTAGCTTAACCAATATACTATTTACTGACAATTAAACGAAAATTGAAGTCATTTTTTATTTTTTTAAACATTTTTCCCCCAACAATATCCTTACACTCGCATTTTTAACAATATCTTGTATTCAAACCTTTTAAGCGAGAGTAGTTTCTTAAGAAACCAAGGTTAATGTGGAGTTTAATGTACCCACTTACTTCATTTCTCTTAGGATCGCCAACTCTTCACCGCCAAAAACGGAGATGAAAGAACACTTGTTTTGGCTGCGCAATAATATTTTTAACGAGTAACATGAGCAAAAGCATGGAAATTCATTTTTTCATCAATGTTTTGCACATCACGCAATACTGCACCTCGTTTTGATTGGACTGTTTTGTTCATCTCTTCTATGTGAATGGTCAATTCATTCGAATTTGAATAAAACTTTGTCTGGAATTCTTCTGCTTGAATATCGGTTCAGTACTGTGTATTTTATTACGAGTATTCTGCTATGCTGACAGCAAAGCCACTGATGTTTTTTTTAACTTAAAAAAATTTGCCTGGTACAAGCTTGATATGCTGCAAGCATTGCATGCAGAAATTCTCATTTTTGGAATTTTTTAAAAACCTAGATTCCTAAAGTTCAATGAAAAAGTGAAACTACTAGTTTCCTGCTATGCTGAAGGCGAAGCTTCTGATGTTTTTTAAGTTAAAAAAATTTGCCCAGTACACACTTGAAATGCCACAGGCATGGCGTACTCAATCTCTCCTTTTCAGGTGACGCATGCACAAGAGAGCAATAAAAAGCGCACTGCACATCCAAAACAATATTTGGCAACAGCACATGAAATTGCGCCAAGAAAAGTTGGCGAGGAACAGGTGGGTACCATAAACTCCACATTTTTTTAAACCAATTCTTTCAAAACCTTTTTCTTCAGCAGACAATGATTAAATTAGAAAAATGCATTTTCCAATATACAGAAAATAGATGTCAGTATTAACTCTAATCTTAAGCCCTATCCCCTTTCACAGATTTATATACAAATCAACTTCACTTTTAGGAAGAAAAATAAATGAACTGTGTTCTTGAAAAGGTTAAAATTCTATTCAGAAAAGTTAACCCTTAAAAGAGAATGAGTTATCATTACTCAGAATTCACTCATGACTTTTAATTGCTTATTAAAATTAGTTCAGCATACACCATAAGTGTATGAATAATCAAATACTATGAAATAAAATCAAATACTACAAAATAAAATTACAAAATGAGAATTCTTATTAGCTTGCAGTATTCATAGAAAAATCAAATAAACTTTGAAAAAATTGACAAAGATTAAAATAACTAAATTTTACCTTAAATAAATATTATAACAAAAGATAATCACCAAAACAACAAAAATGTGAAGTTCAATATACTTGATAATATAAGCATAAATTTCAGAATTACCAAAATGAAGAATGAAGGCTATGCAACACAATGTTCATTTGTCCTATATATTGCAAGAAGCACTTTCTACAGATGAAAAGTTTCTTTAGTCAATAAATACCTCTCACAACAATAATAGAACTTCAAAAAATTATCATTTACTAGAAAATGATTTAAACAGTTAGAAATTATAATTAGTGCTATCATCTCCAACTGCATCTTATTAGCATTATTTTCACTGAAATACATGCTAAAAGAGAAAACACGTTTTCACTTGGAGAAATCCAAGTCAAAAGCTGTCATTTCTTTGAAAAATTATTCAAAATCAGGCATAAAGTTCAATTTGATAAGCTTAAATAGACATAATTCTTAATAAAAGATAATTTTTTTAATTAAAACTTTACTTTAACCATAATTTAATAAACAAATGTTAAGAATCACCTCAAAATAATGTACTAAGTATAATAATGTTATTTTTCTTATCAAGACTCCATTTTAGGCATTTCATCATGCGTGACTGTTTGATGCAACATCAAAGCTAATACTCCACCACGGTTTGCCATCTGCTGACGTATGCTACGTTCTTGCTCAATCAAGTCATCCAACTTGAACAAAAGTCTCATTTTGTCTAAATCAATTTCTGCTCTTCGAAACTTTTCCCATTGATAATGCCTTAGACATTTTTTCTTTAGAACATGACAAAACTCTCCGGTCATTTCGAACGACCTGTCCACTAGTGGGCAACCACACACTTCATCATCGGAAACTTTAGGCTCTTTGGAATGTTCTGGACATAAAATTTTAAGACGCTTACAATACGTTCTTTGTTGCGGATTATAAAAGTCACAAAAAATATTCGTACCTTCAATGTTAGTTTGGTAATACGAGCCAAAGGAGGTTTGACTTTCATACTTATTGAAACATTTCTCCAAATGTTTCAACGCATTTTTAGCACTTACTTCATGTCCACAAGTTACACAATAAATGCTTATTTCCGATTCTTCAGCCTCACCATCTACACTATCCTGATCTGTGGCAGTCAGAGTGCTTTTAGCCCTTTCAATGATTTTATCAAGTGCTTCTTGCTTCTTATTCAACTCTGACAAACGATCTTTCGCTTCCTGCTGCTCTCGACGGATTTTTTCCAAGGATTTCCTGTTGTTTTCATCTGCTACACATATAGTTCTCTGCCACTCTTGGATACGATGAGGCAGTATCTCATATATGCGATTAGTGGCCAATTTCATCCCGCATTCATCTGAACAATATTTCGAGTGAGGACGCGCTGCATAAATACAACCAGGCCCAAAGCACTGCTGGACAGAATCAGAATCCTTTTTCCCATCTCTTTTTTCCTTTTCATTGTGCTTCTTTCTGTGTTCTGCTCTCGTCCGATGTTTATTTGTCTGTTTACTTGATCTGCGCTTGTGACGAGAACCTTTAGTCGCATGAGTTCTTTTATTATAAGGTGCATAATCAGCATCCTTGTCGTCATCTTCATCATCGTCATTTGAATTTCTAGAATAAGATATAGGCACCTCCGGTGGTATAAGAACTTGTTCAGTATCTTCAGTGTCATCACTCTGAGAGCTAGGAAAAAATTCTTTAGGCTTTTTCCCGAGGTTTAAGCCGAAATTCATACACTGCCTTTGCCTACATTTTTGCCTGATTTTATTGGGTCCGCCAAATTTTCGCATGTCTTTGCAAAAGTCACATCGTCCGCAATCCTCGGTTCGGTAACAAGCAACGCATTCACCGCAGCGTCTCGCTGACTTGCCACGACGCTCGTCTTCAAATGTTACACTTCGTTTCAATTCAACTTCTGGTTTTTCAAACGATTTTTTCTTTTCAACTTTATCCTTCTTGTCTTTAAATTTGATTTCCAAGGTTGGGTCTCGTTCACGACACATCAAGCAAAAAAATTGCTTGATATTTTTAGCATAATCTTCCGTTATGCTGATACAGTCTCCATGGTACCATTCATTGCAGCTGTCACAGCCGATCATGAAACGATTGGTGTCTTTGGTCCGGCAAATACAGTATAAGCAGTCTTCATCATCGTCAGCCTCAACATCACTGTCCGGCAACTTCTTGGCGGGAGGTTTGCAATAACTATGCAGTTTCTGATTAGATGAATTTGTATTCGCCTCTGATGCAGAATCACTCATTTCGAGCTACCTACTAACTTTCGAATTGATGAACAAGAGATTCTTACAAGCTTATCTGCACGAAATTGCAACACACAACTTATGTTAAACGCTGTGTTTGTTTACGTTTGGCGATTTGATTTGATTTAAAACGTTCTGTCTCTTCATTACAGTTCTTTTCGAAGGTGTTGATATGGCGGGTTTATAAAATTGTAAATCATTTCAGGAGTGGCAAATTTAATCACGTGATAACAGAATGGAATGTTTTCTGCTTTGTTTGTTTATGTTCAAATACCTGTATTACGTAATTCCGGTGTAATTCTAAGACAATGGAATCTACAAAGCGGAAGTCCAACATACAAGAAGATAAAGCAAATGTTTTTAATGTAAGTAAATAAACCAGAAAACTCGTCCATAAAACTATAAACACCAAAGAATAAGTAAATTAAAAATAACAGTATTCTATTACAATTATTTTAGATTTGCTGCGTTGAAGAAATTATTAATCAAGATTTTTGGTGGTTATTCAAAATTTAAATGCTGCTTGAAAAATATGTTCTATAAACAGAGTTTTTTAGTCGGAACTGCAACTGTTTCAGAATGAAATCACAGTAAAACTGGTGAACTATATTTATTTATTTTTGAAAGAGAATGCCTTCATCGGTATTTGTACATTTTGTGAATTCGGGATGATAGCCTTTGCAGCTAAAAATAACATAACCCCGTCAATCAATCAATCAGTATTTATTCCGCATCAGGGAGAGGCTCCGGAAATGTTCAGACTTGCGGGTCTATTCTGGTACCCCCGGTTGGGGGGGGGGGCGTCACTTTTTCTGTTGTTAACGAACGGAAAAAGTGACGTCTCCCAACCCAACCATTGGTTGCATTATTGCGAAAAAGGGCTTCTCTTTCTAGTTACGTGGGTCTCCACACATCAACGCGATTTTTTTTGCTATTGCAACAATATTTGTTAGATTATTTACTATATTCTGAAATGTAATTAATAACTCGTATGCAATTATATAATTAGGAGCTAAGATATTTTTAGTTTTTCCTGTTGATGTGGCTTCCAAATGAAAACTGAGCTAGTTCCAATCCGTTGCACACTCACAAAATGCGGTAATTCATTTTGGAAAAATGTTGCATCACAATTTTCTTAGGGTGTTAACAATTTCGTTACTTCTTATTCAACAGATATTACATCCAATTTCAATTCAATAAACATTACTTATAAATTCAGGGTAATAACAATTGCGATAGACTCCCAGTCATCAAGAATTAGCGTGATCAAACAGTTTTTCCTCATTTTGGAAATATTTCTTTGGTAGTAATACACTTAGAACAAGATACTTACAGGAGTGACATGTTTTCTGAAATTCATTAGGGGACGGGAGAATCGATGGAATGTCGCATATGTAAGGTAATATGGTTGGGAAAAAAATTAATAGAAACGGTTTAAAAGACACACTTTTATTGGTGCATTAAAAAATAAATTTTAGAAAAATTATTTTCTACATTTTAATTTATAATTTATATTCATAATTAAAAATCAATTTTTAAATTTTCATCAATTTTTTCTGGAATTTTTACCAGTGAGCCACTCATGTGGAATAAAATTTTTTTTACTCGATTATCTGATTATTAATTTTTGAAAATATTAAAACTGTGTATTGTCAGTGAGACTACAGAAATTAACAAAATTTTTAATCTCTGAATCCAGTCGTAGGTTAAAAGGCCGAAGCTAGTATGTTGGTACATCTGAAATAGGAATGCCAGTTCATACATCGCCCTGGTCATCTGATTCCTTTAGGAGATGAATGCAAGATAGTCCTTAATACAACTTTGGAACACATCGTTTATCCAGCAATTCTGATTGAGTCTAAATGTATCAAGAGTTTAATTAGTTTAGTTTAGTTATATAAATATGCTCCGTTTTGAAAAAACGCGGGGGCTATTTCGGGATGCTTCTGAACCACAGTCACATGACGAGGACGGCACCTGGGCCGATATCTCCATCTCCAAACTTCCACACCACATCAATGATGCGATTTTTGACTCTCGACACCAGATTGCACTGGATCTTCATACACAGTAGTTTTCGATGGTTTCGAATCTGGAACCATCCATCCCCGAAGCCCACCCCTTAACACCAGGCCACTGCTGACACTCTTTTCAGAGGAAATAACAAAGATTGAAATAATTATTAAATTCTATTTCTAAAAGATAAGATCCTGAAAATTCATACATCCAACTTTTATAACATATGAAATATGACCACTCTAATGTTTCAAATATAGATTAATCTATCCGAAAAAATCATTGAAAATCTTTTCATGTTTTTGTCCTCATTCTGATTTTTATTATCAAGATATTTTTATTCTTTACTTTATCTGTTGTTTTTTAAAATTAAATGTAATTATTTATACAACTCTATTTACCTTGACTTCTGTTTTCTGTTTGTAACGATGGACTTTTGTGATTTATTTTTCTCTCACTTTCTGGTGTACTAGAGCAGGGTTGGGGGATTTTTAAATTTAGGCAGTTAGGCAAAAAAGCCGCTCGAGCAGAGATCTTGACAAATTCCAGAGTATCCGCCCCTCAAAAAGGGGGCTACCTCCATTCTTGACGAGTACTGAGTCCAACATGGCGAGAAGTATCTGTCAATGAGCTGAATAGGATTCATTTCAGCAGTGAGGAGAGGCAGGGAGGGTGTGCGTACATTGGAGTTTCTTAGAAGCTAGGTCCTTCGCACGGTAGCTCTGAGAAGAACTGGAAAGCGTTCTGAGAAAGTCAGGAGTCTAGCGGTGGCCAGAAGAGAAGATCTTGAGACGGAGTGGAGGAGAGTGAAACTGTGAGAGCCTAACTGTGTATGGTTAATATCTGAGGAGAGGGCCGTGGGAGAAAAAAGTCGGAAAGTGAGTAATGTAAACAAGCTGCGGGGAGGGGGACAAGGTGCATTACTATTACAGTAGAATATTTTTCTGTCTTTTTATTTTGGGATCGGGGATATAATTAGGAATAAGTTGAATTGCTGCATTTTCGTGCGTGTCGAGAGCATTAAAGAATTTTGTTGCAATTTTAACAATGTATTCCTTTAGAGAGGGGTAGTTAAGTGCTTTACGCATTTCGGTGTTGGAGATATACCATTTCGCATTGCAGATTGACCGAATTACTGAGTGATATTGAACGTCAATTATTTTAATGTTGGTTTTAGCGGCAAAATCCCAGATCGGACAGGCATAAGTTAGAATGGGACGCAAATAGGAGTTGTAAACAAGTAACTTCGTTTCCCTAGGCATTTTAGATTTCCGCGATATTAATGGAAAAAGTTTACGCGCGGTGTCTCGGAATTTATTTTTAAGGTAGATAAAATGGGTTTTCCATGTTAATTTGCAATCAAGAATAAGACCTAAATACTTACATTCCTGAGACCAGGGGATAATTCTGTCATTGACCTTAATGGGGGGAAAGCTGGAGTAACTACGCGCATTAGCAAACATAATAGCTTCAATTTTTGAGACGTTGATTTCTATTTTCCATTTAATGAACCAGTCCTCAAAAGCTTTAAGATGGCGATTAAGAGCAATTTGAATATAATTGGGATTTTTGTTCCGGGAAAGTATTGCTGTGTCGTCTGCGTACATACATAATTGAATTGTTTGGGGATGTCATTAATATACATGGCAAAAAGAGTCGGGGCAATATTCAGAACCTTATACAGACAATTATATATTTCACTGCAATTTGTAAGTAACTGGTGAGGCCGCATAAAAATCTCAAGAAAGTCGCACACGGTCTCAAGGCCACAGGTTCCCCATCTTTGTGCCAGAGTTCTGTAATTTTGTATGCCTATGTGCTATCGATGACAATGCACTATTTTAATATTTTCAGAACTAAAATATCAGTAGATCGATTAATTTAACTACATTTTAATTCAATTACTCAAATTCTAATTCACATGAAAAATGGCCACTCCAATTTAACGAATACAGATGAATCTATCTCAAAAAATCAGTGAGAAAATTTAATGTTTTTATTTTCTCCTTCATCTGAATTACTTTTTTAAAATTCGTTTTTAATTTTAAATTTTTAATATTAACACTGGCGGGACCACGCGCCTTATATACACAGTACTCTCTCAGAGCTACACTAGAATCCAGAAAACAAATGCCACAATTTGAGTCCAAAAAAGATTACAAAAAATAGTGATTTGTAAGAGCAGTTAACTGTATGATATATCATTTAAAGATCCAAGTTCTCTGCACACTTTTCACAAGCAGTATTTCTTGCAGTACTCCAGCAACAACCTCACAAGATCCAGGTGGACCTTCACCCACACACCCCTTCCCTCCTATCAGGGCCAGCCGGAACAAAAGCGGGGTCTGGTAAAAGTTGATTTGCGAGGTCTTGAAAATAATTTCGTAAAACAAAATAATTTATTGCATTCTGCTATATATTACACCGAAGAAATTGGCATATTGAGGACTTAAGGAATACGTGAAAATGATAAATAATTAAATTTTGTGATTTATGAAAGATTTTGAAAGTGATTAAAATGTTAATTTATAAAAATAATTCAAAATAATAAAGAAAATCATTTTGAATCTTGAGAAAGATTTTTCTGCAGATACGACGGTCATTGATAAAGTCAATATATTTTTCTGAACATTGAATACAGTTCAGATAAATTAATTTACAAAAAAATATTATAATATTGTGACCCTTTTGTGCAAACTTAACGACAAATTTTAATTGCATTAAATAAATCAATGCAATTCATTTCGTCTTGCAAAGTCGAATTTATGCCTCTACGTTTTCATATAATTAGTGTATATCATCGTAATTACATAAACATTCCTATGATGTCCCATATTCGTGATAAATTAACAATCTTTTCATAAAAAAATGTCACTATAGATTATGACTAGAAAATATTGAATTTGGAAATATTATTTTACAGATGATATAGCTGATGAATTCCTTAAATTAAAAACTGTTCATTTTTTCTCAGCAATTCTTTTATTTTGAATCCAGGTGTTACTTTTAATTAACTCTTCCACTATTTCCTTTGCTATTTTTAAAAAAAGATATGAATCCTGGTGCACGATACTTTTTAAAGAAATTTAGAAGGACTTTTAAATGTAAATTTGGGTACGGATATCTATATTAGAATTTTGAAATATCTGGCTCGCAATACTTACTTCATTTAGTATGCCACACCAAATAATAACTAAAGTTTAAAAAAAGTTCAAATGAAGTTTATTTTCGATTAATTGGATTTATGACTTCTTTTCCATGCCAATAATATATTCATAAAGAAAATTCGAAGCTACAGAAACTTGTGATACTTGAATGTGATCTCACAGATTTCTCACTTTTGAAGCGACATTCCCACGTCGTTTCTGACAGTGGTTTTGGAGTAAGATATATGAAGTGAAAATTGTTTTTTCAGTATATCTCAGCACATTACAGAGCTTGGAAAAATATTATATGTACTTTCATAAGTTACAAAAAATGAATATACAGAGAAGAAGGTTTTAAAATGTCTCTGAGAACAAAATTCAAATTAAGATTTCTGCAGCATTTATAACGTGGTTTGGAATTCTTCGCAAGAGAAGGGATTTTGCAAACCTTTATGTAAAACCTCTCATAGTTGATACGTTATAATTAGAAATACCATAATTTGTTTGGTTTAAATCCGAACACGTCGGGGGTGGGGGGGAAAGTATAGTATAAAATTCTAAAAGCTGCCTGCCAACGACCCTCTTTCATAACACTAGCACAGAGTTTGTGGAAGTGAAAAAAATTAAGACGTCAGAATGCAAAGAATATACAATTTTTATTAATGCTTGGCAACTCAAAATTATAGTAATGAAAAACAGAATTAAAACAAAATTTTCAAAAGTTTTAATTTTCAGTTTGAACTGGTGACTTTTTCATTAAC
Organism: Araneus ventricosus; assembly: GCA_013235015.1. Taxonomy (NCBI): domain Eukaryota; kingdom Metazoa; phylum Arthropoda; class Arachnida; order Araneae; family Araneidae; genus Araneus; species Araneus ventricosus. The sequence goes on along the minus strand of BGPR01003364.1, from coordinate 39,951 downwards.
AATGGATGTAAACAATGAATTTTCTTTCATTGGCGGAGTGACGTTGGCTTTTGTGAACACGCTGTCTATTACAACCAAATTTTCCTCTCGCCATATTCACTGGCATAATCCAGACATTTTGAGGGTTCGGACATTAATCTGGACCTGAGTTTGAAATCCGGAGGTATGGTAATCCTAGTTATAGTACCACCGTCTATACAGTTTCCCAAATATAATTCCTCTTTTTCTGATAGGCATTCAATTTTGACTGATAACCCTTTTACTGTCTAGTCTTTTACCGTTTAAAAACAAATAAATCGTTCTTGTATGCTCACATTACTTTCAGTGTCAACTACATTAACATATCTTAAAATATCGGATAACTGCTCTTGATGGCTCTGGAGTGCAATGTAATAAAATTCTGAAATAATTAGCTTTTTTTTATTTAAATATATTATTTACTTTCTAACTTTATTTTAATCCAAAGCGGAAATCAGTTCGTCTTGTATTCTATGAGATAAATGGGAAGGCGATGCTGATTTCACACAACGATCCAAATATTGTTTCATGATTGGGTGAAATCTTGCATGTAATTCTATGAGATATAAGAAATTACCGTTGTGTGGTTTATAAAAAGCATCTGTACTTCCCTTGAATGCCAAATTATGCTCTGATAAATATAAAATAGAAGCCAGTATTCGTTCATAAACTCTGATAAATATAAAATCGAAGTCAGTATTCGTTCATAAACACACTTTGCAGAGTGTGTTTCGGTTTTAGTTATTTTTTCATGTTCTCTGTCATAGTGTTTCACAGTTTGAAATTCTTCTTAAATTGTAACAATTTATATATATAGCTTGTAAATTATCTTTCATGATTTTGTAATTGCGAATATGAATGAAACTCAATCATTAAGTGAAGTTAAACACAAAGAAGTGGTAATTGAGAGTGGCAAAGGAAACTAACCATCCCATCTTCGTTCTTGATGTTCCTCATTCTTTAATTTTCTTAAATAATTTCAGAAACACTTCTGCTATTTTTATCAATCGGAAAGCAGTACATTACGTCACACCATTTTGCATGATAGCAATTCTAAATTTATCAGTTTTAATTACTAGGATCATTGATATCGACATTTCGTTTTCAACTCTTTGTTAATCCTGATGAAGCTGCGATCGTTTGACTAATTCATCTTATTCATTACTCGACGATGACAAAAAAATCCATCCTCTGTAGGTTTTCCTCAGCTACATAATTATGTTTCCTTTTTACAAGATTTCTTATAATAGCTTTCCTCTTCATTAAGACGAAAGCTGTCTTTATGATGATTAGGATTGTTTTCGCGGATGTCATACGGTGTAATTTGATTTTCGCGATTTTGATTTTTCAATAACTGTTTCGTTAGTTTGTTGGAAATTTTCGGTTTTTAAAAATTTTGCAAAGGCGTTCCTCCCGTTTCCAGCAATTTTCTTTCTTTTTCTATGTTTTTCTTAAATTTATCAGATACACACATTAATTTTCTTCCGGCATCTCTGTCTCTAGTCATATTCCGAAATTGTCCAAAAATAATGTAAAAAATTAAGATAACTTTTTTAGTAGTTTGATTATAACAAACAATGATTAAATATATTATTTAGAATTGCTCAGTAATATAATATATTAAACATTTGTCTTCCCTTTAAATACGAATATTTTATTTATTTCCCCACCAAACGTACGATGTGCTATCATACGTTACAACACAAGCATGAAGAAACACATTGTTTTTACTTTTCTTACTCTGTTTTGGCTCTGTAGTGAGATTCAAAGCCCGTAACCTTGCCTTTGATTGGTCCACGTGAAATGTGCACACATCGTATGATTATATTCAAATGTATGTATTTTCGGATTAAAATAAAAAAAATTACAAGGCATCTTTAATTTGCAAAATCAGTCAGCTGCTCGGGGCCTTTAGAAAACGCGGGGCCTAGTGCGGGCACACCGTCCGCACCGCCCTTTGGCCGGCCCTGCCTCCTATAACAGCAGCAGATCATCTAATTCCCAGGAATGAAATTATCCAGTGTCACCAACGTACCATTATCGGGGATTTGGGCCCCTTCGGGTGTCATGAGCTCCAAAATTACTTAATTCACCTTTAGATATCCAATTCGTAAATGTGGATGAAAGTTTATCTTATTTTTGTTTATTTAATCATTTTTTACTCTTTGATGAAAGGACAGGAATATTTTAAAGGATATGTGTGCGAAATTTGTTAAGAAAAATGTGTGTTTCTATTGGAAATTTTGAAGTCAGTATTATTATAAATATGTATATGACCTCTTATGAAACCTTTTACCAGACCTTATTTCCTAAAAATTGGTACCTTTTGTTTTAATACCCGATGAACGATGACAAAATAATGCTGGGTGGCTACTTTTTTTCCCGCGACGGACTTTATGGCAGCAAAAAGGACAAATAAACTTATAAATGGTAAGAACTTCATTCTTAAGTGTTTCGGAACTACTCAGATTTGGAAATCGTCGCCAAAGAAAGGCTGCTTTTGTGCTTATTCTTACCTTAAATGTGTAGAAAGTGTCTTTTCGTACTAAATGGATCATGCTTTACAATTTGGAATTTTGGTTTCTCCCATAACTCATACCGTTTTCGAGGTAAGAGCGCTAACTCCAAATTTTACCGCTAGATGACGCAGTAACTTAGCTTAACGTGTAGTATGCAACTATTTTACTGCAACCCTGAAACAACTTTATGAAAGGGGATTACAGCCTTTGTTGCTTCAAATCCCATAACCCCTCTAATTCAAGTTCAAAAACTTTATGACAAAAGCTTCTTACTCACAAACTACTATTAGTGGAAAAGTAACAAGAATCTTTTGGATACCTTTTAACTTACAGTTATGTAATCATCAGACGAAATTCAATCGTCAAAAGAATTTTTTCAAAAAACTTACTGTACCACTTTAAAATTTAAAATTCTACATATATAAAAATTTTAAAATTTTGTCTTTAGATTACAAACATTATGATTGCATTCAAGAGCGATTCGATCAATATATCGAATCCAGAAACAGGAAAAAACTCCTTTGGTAACATTATATATAAACACCCACAGGATGAGGAGGAAGATTACAGTGCCGCTTAGCGGGAAGTATGGAATACCAGTCTAGATAATAGTGAGCTGTATGGCGTTCTTTTAATATTTTTGGTTGAGTTTGGAGTTTTTTACGATATAGCGAAACACTTGGGTGATCAGGAAATTACTAATGTTTCTTCAAGATAAAAACCGGAAGTTTCAACAACTATATTTTAACGTCAACCAGCTTTGCAAAGAGAGTATTGTGACATTATTGCCCACGAATTAATTTAACTATTATTCGAGGTTACATGATGAAATCGTAGAATTAAATACCACTGCGACCGCTTTCAACATCTCATAGCTTTACTCATCGAAGCGTTGAAATTGGCACTCACATGAACGAGCACAACGTCTGAAGAGAGAAGAGAATGCTTCCAGATGGAGCACGTTTTTCGTAGCATACAGGGTTCGGTTAACAGCTAACATTACTTCAATGCATTTAACATGCAAAAAATATTAATATTTAAAATAGAAATTAAGAAATGAATCTTAAAAATTAATGAAAATTATTTACTTTAATACATTATGTTTAATATTTTTTTACTATTAAATTAATTATATTTATCATTATTTTTAAACAATTCAGTTTACTCATTTGGCTTGTGGTAAATGGCTTTGAGCTACCAGACTAGGAACCAATAATGCCAGAATAATCAACTATTATTGCCCCAACAATTGTGATTGAGGGCATTTTAAGCTGAAAATAAATCAATCCTAATTTCATTCAAAAATAATTCTCATATCCCAAAATCTATAAATGCAAGCCATAAATTCTTCCCCTTTCATGTCCCGTCGACATTAACTTTAATACTGCATTTATGTCGTAATTGGGAGTCATGAGCAAGGACATAACTAACATAAGACTGCGGAGTTAGCGCGTTCACTGACCCCGTAGGAAGTTAAGGGATCATCGGGGTGCCAAACTTAAAAAGTCTAATTTAATTACTTGTATAGGGTTGATTGGTTGTCAAATAAGTGCAACATATATAATTCGGGAAAAGTTCACAAAAATATAGGGAGACCACCGCTGATTCTCATGGCACTGTAGTAATTCTTTGTGCCACGGTGACCACGGCGAAAAAAGAACTAATATGATATATTGCATTCACTGTCTTTTCGTAAAACACGTGAGACAGAATTTTTTTTTTATATTGGCTGCATTTACGTTGTCTGTCAGCGTTCGTTGTCTTTCAAGCTATTGCCCTACCATTCACCTGTTTACGTTTTACATGACAACTCATGCATCGGCTTCTCTTTCTGTTCTTGCTGGTCTTTTCCCCAGTCTGTACTAGCACGGGTTTTTCCTGATCTTGTACCTCACCTATTTCCAATGTAATCGGAAATTTCTTTTCGCTTTGTACTTCGGTCGGAAACGAATTCTCGCCTACCGGAAGTGTGATTAGTTTGCCAAATTTTGCGGTTGATTTTATATCCTTTTTCCTCCTTTCTTCGACACGTCTACATGATTTAACCCTGTTCAGGGTTTTCCTCCAGCGGTAGGGCAATAGGAATTCAGAAACAAGCTTAATTTTTGCTAATAAATAAGAATTTGAATTAATTGTACTTTTTAAGAGTTAGAAACTTTCTAGGTTCAACTAAAATTTCGCTTAGATCTCGGATTGCGCTCAGTTACCGTCTCTACTTAGCATCATTTAGCGTCATCAACGTATTTTTATCAGTGAAATTCTTCAAGAATCGACGAGTGGAGCGGAAGTAGGAACCAAATCCCAGTTCAATCAATTACGTTCTTGTACACTAAAATTGTTATGAGAACTAATTTTGTTTATTTTTAAAGAAATTAAATATGTATGATGAATTCTAAAACTAATTTCTAAACAGTAAAACGTTCTTTTGATGGAAAAAACGGCTAAATTTATTGAAAACCTATATTTTATCATGTGTGTTTAAAAATTCAGTAACCCTATACGAACACTAGGTGCGAACTAGAATCTATTCTATTTATAACGCGTAAAGAGTAAATCCCTCTTCTCACCAAACGCACTCTCCTGTTTGGGGTCGAAACGAAAGTCAGCCGAACAGTTTTATGAATTGAACTTTTATTGTATAGTTTCTACAACAGAAGGAAATTATTTATTTGCAGTTTCTTGACTTGTTAGGGCCCTTGCAATGTACATTAGACTATGTCTCTTGTAATTATCATCAATCATAAATTTATTGGTTTATTGGTTTAATTTTAAATAAAATGTGATGATTTGTTCAAATATAATTTATACAAATTTATATTTGAGAGTAATTCTAGCATTTGTGGTTATTAATATCAATTAATTTCTTGACAAAAACGAATAATAGCATCCCTTCTTCAAAGTAGTGATAAAATTATGAAGACACAAGCGTCCTAGTGCAAAGTGATTATTTTTTCTTAGGTCCTATATTCAAAAGAAAGATAGAATTGCATTAACACTGCAATTGTTCTGAAAATTAGATGAAATCTATTACGGCGCTGTAAGAGAATAAGAAACCGAGAATATTGTGCTTTCAAATAAACACAGACAGAAACGAAACATCCTTCTCTGTACAAATAAACATCTGATAAAATTGAAAGAACGATCACAATTATATTAAATTATACTATGATATTTAAATTATCAATTAAAATTTTTTAAAATTTTCCGCATTTTAATTGAAGTTTATGCAAAAAATTACTAAATTGTTTGTGGTTTCCCATTTGAACATAATGTTCTGCCTTTTCATATACATTGGTTATAATTAATATATATACTGAAATTCATATAGAATTTTCTATTTATAGTCTTAAACGTGACTGTGTTCATATGCTATATATATACAGTAAACACTTCTCTTCATAGATACTCCCTCTACATATTTAAGCTTTTTTATAAATAAAACTGAAATCTATGACATTTTTGTGGAAAGCATCATAACCGATCTTATTAAAATTTTACATAAGATTCAGATAAAAGTTTCTGAAATTATCACCAGATATAATCAAAGTACAAGATGAAAAACATCAATACAATAATCCTGCAGTTTCAGACTTAGTCTGCGTCTATTCTCTGTTATGCTGTTATTTTATATTAGATTAACGTCCAATTTTTATGCTGTACGAAAGCAGTTCTGGGTGTATTTTAAATGTTGATTAGAGGACGACTGTCACCCATTCTCCGAACTTACACTCCACACCAACGTCAGAGCATTATTTTCTGTTATATCTAGCAAGCATTGACGTTTAGTCTACTTGTTTACTAATATGTGGTTATGAAGTTGGAAATTATCACAACACATTTTCTATTTGCTGTTAAAAAGTACCTTAAGAGACAAATATATTTATGCTGCTTTATCTTGAAAACAGCTCTTGCTTTCTATAAATGCACAAATTTTACATCAAATATTATATTTACGAGGAACAAATTACCGTTATATGCAACTCAAATTTCGACGATTTTCGTTAACGAGAACGCCGCAGTTCCCTCCATTAACCTTTGCTATGGAAGTGTTGTATTACGTTATATTAATGTCTCGTTTTGAAGTTAAACGACGGCTATTTTAGGACGGACCTCGTAATTTTGAACGGTGACTGGACGAAGAGCATAAAACCTGAGCCGTCACCTCACACCTCAAATTTTCAGTCCACACCAACAACACATACGCTTGTATTCATAAAACGTAGACACTATTATTTTATTCCATTTTAAATGTATCATTCTCCTAACTTCCACTCGACACTAACGTGAAAATATTACTTTCTGTTATAAATAGCAAGCATTGACTCTAGAAATCACTACAAATAATCAAAATTTCAAGAAAAAGGAATATCAATGAGAGATTTCAAACCTAGTCTGTGTCTATTCTCTGTTGTGACTTTGTTTTATCTTAGATTACAGTCAAGTATTTAAGCTACATGAGGGCTGTTTTGGAACCCGTAATTTTAAATGTTGATTAGATGACGAGTACCCCTGATCTGCCACGCCACTCTCCAAACTTTCATTCCACACCAGCGCACAGTGATCCAGTTTCGGTTTGTAGCGCGACATATATTGAAATTTCGAGGCCGGCAAATGGGTTTATTTTCTTTGGAGGTCGGTATAAAACCGTTTGGAACCATGAAAACCATACATTTTTTTGCATAAACAATGGAGTATTGTTTCAGTGAGACTTCGAATTTCGTTCTGTAAAGTCTTACGTTGTTCTTTAGATTTTTCGTGTCTAATTCCAGGCCAGGTAAATGACACCATTTTTATTGTTTATTTTATTATTTTCCATATTTTTACAGAAATCGTTCTGTGGGTGTATGGTGTAAACATTCCAACACGCAGGATAATAGAGTAAGAAGATTTATTCACAAATATGGGGGAAAGCAAGTAGCACAGGTAACAGGAAACAATAGATCTTGCACAGATTAGCAACATAATCAGACAACAATTCATAGGTAATAAGAGTTCAGCACTTTGAGGTTTGGCAACACAAACAGTCAGCAAATCACTAATAACGACAATAACAGCACTTTCAATAGCGCTCAGCTAAACAGCTATCTAGCTCGCACTGCAGACAAAACTCCGAAGTCGTTCCGGTAGATCAACACACCCTCTCTGATCCAAGCGCGGCCCTTATATACTCTCCCTGACAATCCATGACGTCACATGGAGTTTTCTCGTGCATTCAAACAAATTTTCTTTCCCAACAGAGATATAGAGAAAAGGGTCGTATTTTCTGGAATCATCGATTTATCGCCAAGTCGCCAAGGTCAGGGGTCCAGACCCGGCCATCCCATACTTACCCCTGTAAAACTCTCTTCCCAAACATAAGAATAATGAGGTATGAAAACGACATTACATTTTTGCAACATTGCTCCCCTCTTCAAAGACTGACGTCCTGGCAGTCTCATAACATGGAACTATGATCAGTAGCTCGGTAGGGAGCTAGCCGATTAATGCGAATGACTTTTGGCTTGGCGTTAGGTGGCCTCTGAACTCTGAAGATGACATCGTTCAGTTTCTTGACGATAGTATAAGGTCCTTCCCAGTTCTGCTGTAATTTCGGGCTCAGACCTCTCCGTCGCTTCGGGTTATACATCCAGACTTGGTCTCCCTCCTTAAAATGATGGCCGATTGCTCCGGAATCTTAGCGAGTCTTCATTCGTTCACTGGCCAATTTAATTCGCTGTCTGGCAAACGCATGTACGCTTTCCAAACGTACCTCTAAATTATTCAGGTATTCATTCGGAGAGGAAGGCGTATCACTCGGTCGTCCAAATAGGATATCACATGGCAATCGCAGTGTTCGACCAAAAAGCATATCTGCTGGAGTGCATCCGGTCGCTTCATGGTCTGCGCTCCTATAGGCCAAGATAAAGAGTGGTAAATGTGTATCCCAGTCAGTCTGATTCTTCGATACAAATAAAGATAGATGATTTAAAATCGTTCGATTAAACCTCTCGACCATGCCATCAGATTCAGGATGTAATGCCGTCATTCGAGTCTTCGGAAGTCCTAAAAGTTTGCAAATATCAGCAAAGAGCGCGGAATTAAAATTTGTACTTTGATCCGAATGTAGTATCATAGGTACGCCATAACGCGAAACCCAGGTTCGAAGAAGTTCTTCAGCCACGGTCGAGGCTTCCTGATTTGGAATGGGAATTGCTCTACTTTTTGTGTACTTTTTGACATGTTAAGGGCATGTAGACTGCCAGGGCACTTCGGCAAACTTCTGAATTCTTTTAAAATCTGTAAGTGTTTCTACATTTGCATCAAAGTTTTCTATATCATATTTTTGTTAGGTTTCATCTCGTGGCTTGCTTTCGATATGAAAACTAATCAATAAAGTACTTGCGAACTTTTATTCTCCTATTGATAGGAAACAAACAATGTTTTTAATAAAAACTCGTCCTTTAATTACAAAAGAATTTTTTAATGTTTTCTAATACAATCATTGAAAGAAGTGTGGAATTCCAAGGAATTCCAGCATTATAAATAATTTTATACAAAGCTTATATCAGTAGCTTTTTATTTAAAACAAAAATTCCTGCTAATTTTTTCTATTTTAAATATTTTTGTCGTTTTATTGCAATAGTAACCATACAAATTTTTCGATTTATGTTCTTTTAGAGAAAATTTCTGATGCGTCACGATCAATTATTCGACGAGAAATGACACATTTTTAAAAAAGAATTCTTCTGTGAATAAAAGTGTCCATAAAAAACATTATCTGTCTAAATTTTGTTTGGTTTTATACGCTTATGGGAAACGACTAGACACTGAAAGAAGAAAATTATCAAAGCAAAATTCTGATTACAATCAATTTGAAAAAAAACTATTCGTTGTTTTTAAAACAAGAGTCTTTGAAATGTGCCATTAAAAGCTTTTTGAAGACAGCAGTTAATGAATTAGAGAAGGAAAACCGAAGAAAAGAGAGAGAAAGAGATAGCACAAGGGGGCGAAAACAGATACATAGTCTAATGCATGCTGCTCAAATGAAATCGAGAATAAAGAGACACACTGAAATGTCAAAACTCTTGCTATTTAAGTTTCAAAAATATATTTAGAATATCGGAAGACAAGGCCTTACCATTACTGATTCATTGCAAATTTTTAAAAAAATTTGAATACAATATATAAAATAGTGCTCTTAGAAAAGTTTCCACTTTGCACTCAAATTTTTAAGTCATAATAAAAGTTAAAGGTTTCTGTCACTGGAGCTTCAGCGCAAGTGGCTTTACACGACTTTCTTAATCAAACTGTAAAGTGATTGATTAATTCGCTAGAAGAGGATATTTATCCTTCGAGGACGATATTAATAATATTTTTTAAATTAGCAGATGAGATTCTGAAAGTTCCTCGAAGCAATTTGAATATAAACAAATCTTCGAAGATCTAGCAGCTACAAAGACGACGATGTTATATAATCCTGAGAAGAAATTCAATCTTCAAAAGAAATTTTTTTTAAAAAGACTTACGATACCAGTTAAAAATTTTAAAACTTTTGCTATATATATTTTTTAAAATTTAATTTATATTAGTAATGATTGCGCGTTGCAATTCAAGAGCGATTCGATCCATATATCGAATCCAGAAACTGGAAAAAATTACTTTCGTAACATCACATTTAGCACCCACAGGATGAGGAGGTGGATAACAGCGCCGCTCAGCGGAAAGTATGGAATACCAGTCTAGATAACAGTGAGCTGTATGGCAGTCTTTTATTGTTTTGAGTTGAGATTGGCGTTTACTACGATATAGCCAAACACTTGGGTGAACAGCAAATTAGTAATGTTTCTTCGAGATATAAACCGGAAGTTTCATCAACTATATTTTAACGCCAACCAGCTTTGCAAAGATAGTAATGCGACATTATTGACCTCCAGACACGTGGCGAGCGTCTCACATCTAGTGGGGTGTGAAATAACAAAAAATACCGACTCTAATGGTGAACTTTGCCGACTTTAAAAAACGACTGTTTTTTATACTGTCCAATATACGCAGTTCGAATTGTGATGAATAAAATCATTTAAGATTATGTGGAGATTAAATATTTAAGAATCATCAGGGACAAAAGATTTACCTACAGATATCACAATGAAAATATGAAGAAAAAAAGTAAGCCTCAGATTAGAAGAATCGGCAAATGGATTCATTAAAAGGAAATAATTTGTATATTAGAGAAAATATGAGTAATAGTAGTAAATTTTTAACTGCGCGTGTTCGAAACATTGTATACTTCTTCGTTCATAATTTTGAAGCTATATATATAGCGCAGTTTAGGTAATTCCAGCTGAATTCCGTCAAAATTCAGAAAGTTATCGGAATTGTAGCGAGCCGAATTTCAGTTTCACTCTAAGAGATACTAACGATGAGGGGTTTCCACAAACTTATGCGTCTTAAACTTGAATCTCTGAATAGTTGCACTGAATTTTCTATAGGTTGAAACCCATACAAAATTACAAGCTTAAAGCAATTTAAATTGCATTTCGCATCTTTGAGGGATTCGCGCTCATTTTTATTTATACAAGCTCAACTATAATATACAAAATTCTCTACATGATTATACTGATAATAACAAGTTCATCACCATCATTGAGAACAATTCAAATCAAAAAATAAAAATCAGAAAGATAAACCAGATAATATAAATCAAAAGCGTCTCAAAATACTGAAGGTTCTAACCAAGTTTCGTTAAATTCACTAACGACATTTTAAATAATTAACAGAAATGCTAATTTAAAAATAATTAGTAATTAAAATTAATTATTAAAATGATCATCAATATAATTAATTATCTAATTATAATTATTAATCAAAATTATTCATTATAATTAATATCAATATAATTAATTATCTAACGAAAATTATAAATTTATTGATTATGATTCAAAATTATATTAAAATGCAAGTTCAATAATAAAGATTATTACAGTAATTATGGGCGATTAATCCATTTACATTTCGGAATCGGAACGAATCCACGGATCCTGATCAGCAACCGGACTCTGATCCGTGGATCCGACTCCACGAAAGGAACAAATCTGACACATCACTAGTTCGCATGAATCCTAGATGGCTGCGATGTACTTCTTCTCTTCACAATTTAATCCAGCCGAAGCGGGATTCCAAAATTTGGTTCAGGCTCATTAAGTTGTTCCTCTGCACGGTAATCTTTAGTAAAAGGCGAAAGATTAGCATACTGGGAACTTTGAATAATTTTGGTGGTTTCAGCTTCTTGGGGCCGCAGACCCCACCATCTGAAAATCTAATACATTAGGGCGTAAGTGGAAATGCAAACTAGACCTGATAATCAAAATGCATAAACCAGTGTGAGGAAGATCAAATTTAGGAATAAATTAAATCAATAAAAAGTTACAAACTACATAAATACAAAAATATTTTCAAAAGAGTATAATAGGAGATTAGAAAGTGAAAAATTATTTGAGGCAGAAAAAGGTTAAAGAAAGGAATGCACAACAGTGCGGGGGGAAACTCAGAGTGAGATAGTCATTCTTGGTCTCTTACGATTCTGTTTATCATTATGATCATAAACAGGAATTTTGGCTATTTCGGGGTTATTGATATCCGGCAGTTTTCCATAGAAAATTTTAGCAAGTTTTTGAATGAACTGCTGAAGGTAGGGGACATTTAATGCATTTCGTATATCAATATTTCGATGGTACCACCTGGCGTTTGTAATCATTCTTAGGGTTTTGTTTTTAAGCACCTGTATGCTTCGTAAGTTACTTCTGGCAGTGCAGGCCCAAATGGGACTCGCGTAAATGAGAATTGGTCTGAGACACGCTAAATAGATCAGTACCTTGTTGTTGAGAATTAGACTAGAGTCCCTACAGATTAAAGATTATTAGGCGCGGAATGCTTTGTTATATTTTTCCTTGATCAGGCTAGTATGGTCTCTGAAGTTCAGTTGCTTATCCAGAACAACACCCAAATATTTCACTTCTTTTTTCCATTCGATTGGGGTGCCATAGACCTTCACTTTTGGCCAGTCGTCATTCTTTTTGTTAAAGAGAATTGCCTCTGTCTTGCCAACATTTAGTTTAATTTTCCATCTCACAAGCCAGGTTTCTAGATTTTTGAAGTAATTTTGAAGGGGTACAATACCTTTATCAGGGGGTTTACCTTGCGAGAGAATGGCCGTATCATTGGCGTAAAGGCTGAGCATAATATACCTGAGCAGTGAGATGCCATTCATGAACAATATAAAAATTATAGGCCAGAATTCCCCCTTGTGGTACTCCAGCCTGAAGTTTTCTTGGTGTAGAGTCTGAGTTTTTAACAAGAACAGTGAAATGTCTATTCGTAATATATGATTGTATTATCTCAATAATGTACTGAGAAAATTTGTGAACAATTAATTTGTCAATCAGACCCTCTATCCACACTTTATTGAAAGCTTTTGCAATATTTAAGAATAAGACAGCAGTAGCCAGATTGGAATTCTTCCCTTCATTAATATGCTCTACAACTCTAAGGAGCTGATGGGTCGTAGAAAGTTGTGGGATAAATCCAAATTGCTGAGGCATGGGAAGCCTGAGTTTTGTGGCATGTGTTAAATACCTATTTAGGATTAATTTCCCTCCTAGCTTACTGAGAGTTGGTAACAACGAAATTGGTCGGTAACTAACAGGGTGAGTCGGATCCTTTCCTGGCTTCAAAAATTAGAAGAACTCTAGCCGTTTTCCAGCAGTTAGGAAAGTGCCTGAATTTGAGCATGTGATTAAAAATTTCAGTCAGTTTTAGGATAATTTTCAGCGGCAAATTTTTTAGCGCCTTATTTGTAATGGAGTCAAATCCAGGTGCTTTGTTGATTTTAATGTGCTTCATAAAGCAAATAAACTCAGAAGGTTGTACCTTTTTGAACTTTGAAGTGCGGCTTTCACTTTTAAACTCTCTAATAGTTTTTTCAACTGTCCTCTTAGTATTTGGGTCATCAAAATCATTGGGGTTGAATTGACTCTCTAGATGATCAGCAATAATTTCCGCTTTTTCCAGGTCCGTGTGCGAAGGCAAATTGGTGCCTGGTTTTTAAACTGATGAATTTCAGATCTTTTAGATTTCAGCCTCTTAGAACGACGCCAGAGGGTGCCATGATATATGTTTAACTGCTCGTTTTGGCTAATGTACATACTATGATTGAATTCGGACATTGCATTTCGAAACCTGGCCTGTGCACGGTTAAATAAATTTTTTGAAGTAGGATCTCTGAATCTTTGCCAGACCTTCTTCGATCTATTTCGTTCCGTTTTTAGTTCTCTTAAATGAGGGGACAGGTAAAGTTCCTCGTGATGCTTTAACGGCCTAGAGCTATTATTGTAAGCATTGGTAATGTCGCTCATAATTTTAATCACTTTATTCTCAAGATCATTTGAATTTAAAATTTTGGGAATATAATTTAAACATTTTCATTCAAATGATTTTTCAAATTGTCCCAATTCGGCGAGACCTTTTTCCTTTTTACAATGAGAGGTACAATATTGAAATCAAAGTTCAATATTACCGGATTATGATCCGATGCAAGATAAGTAATAAATTCGATTTTAGACGTATAGGCGAAATGTTTTGTTAATGCTACATCGATGGTTGTGGCCTTATTCAGTCCATATATAGTGGGGGTTGGGGGGCCAGTATTTCAAGATTTTTACAGTGCGCATATTTATATATGGCTTTACCTGTTGCATTTATGCTCTTACAATTCTAGCTGGTATTATGGGCATTGAAGTCGCCACACATAATTACGCTATTATTGAGTTTCAGTATTTTTCAAGGTCATAAAAAAATCTGCTGTTTACCTGACAAAGTTCATAAATCGAAGCAATTACAATTGGTGGCTGATTAGCCATGGAAATTTTAACAATCGTGTTAGAGACATAGTTCAGGTTCGGGACAAATAACTCAACTTGATTGAGATTACTTTTAACAAAAATTCCAGTCCCACCAGAGAGTGGGGACTGTTTTCCGTCTTGACGGTTTAAAGTATAGTTAGGGAGGTATGGGGAGAAGCTATTCTTAATTTTGGTTTCTTGAAGTAGAAGAAGGTCAGGCTTTTTCTCGTCAACAAAGGTACGAAGATCATGAATTTTATGCGTAAGACCATCCGCATTCCAAAAGCAAATACAAAGACCAGAATGCGCATCCATTAAGCAGTTTAAGGAGCATTAAGTAATTTCAGAGCATACCGCAGGCAGTAAACAAGTAATTTTTGTGGCCCAAATGGGGCCTAATCCCCGGTAATGGTACATTGGTGATGCTGGATAATTTCAGTTCTGGGAATTGGATAGTCTGCTGCTGTTGTTGGAGGATGTGTGGGTGGAAGTTCATCAGGATCCCGTGGGGCTATTGCTGGAGTACTGCGAGAACTAGTGACAGTAAAGAGTAGCTACTGCTGTTGAAAGAACTCATATCTTTGGATGTGATAATTTTTCTTTACTTGCTCTGATAGGGAAGTGACAGGCCGTTTGGAACTGCTCTTCAGAATTTAAAATTTTTTTGGGAAGAGTGGGGCGGGGCAAGGATCTGAAACAGGTAGCAAGGATAGCGATTCCAAATTTTTTTCAATTATAATTATAATTATAATAGAAACTTCCAGGGTCTTTTACTTTTCGGATCGGGGGAATAATTTTCAAGTTGCTGAATGGCTTCATTATCAATTTTATCAAGATTATGATAGAATTTTGCTGAGACTTTTTTGATAAATTCCTTTAAAGAGATTAGTTTAATTGCATTTCTTATATCTTCATTTCACATATACCATCCAGCATTGCATATTAGACGGATTATATTATTTTCTAGAATTTCAAGCATTCTGATATTTGAGTTGGCTGCTGCCCCCCAGATGGGGCATCCACAAGTAATTATCGGATCTTTATGGGTCTCATACGTGTATATTTAAGCGAGTACTTTCTGTATTTAACATTTTATGTGATGGAGTCAATGCGTTGTCGACTATTTTATTCTGTTTCTAATATTACATAAAATTCGCAGTTTAGTTTGAATATCAACAAGGCTAAAAAAAATAAGTTGAATATATGGACACGTTAAACTCTATCTCATCCCAGACATTCGAAGGTTATCAAAGATATATAACCTTACTACAATGGAATCGAGTTAATGTTATATAATGACTCATCAAAATTATTATTTTTTTGTCTAACTTAAAAGTATTCAACGGATCCTCGTCGAAATAAAAATTTTCTAGCTGTTTAATTCTTCGAGTGATGTGTAGAATAAAAGAAGCAAATAAGGGCTTGAATATTGGAATCAGTTCCAACAACTCTTTAGAGCACTTTTAATATGCAAATGACATCGTAATTAATCACCATACTGATACTTCAAAGGTATAAATTTTGGCAATGTCTGTGACAACTTAATGAATGTTCTATATCTGTTAATGATAACCACTCAGATCGAATCCCTTCCATCTCCCAACCAAAGTGGCCTGAGAGTGAAATCATCAATGGCTGGAAAGCACTCCGAAAAGTACTATTCGAGCCATGTTCACGCTCAGGAAGAAATCCCATCTCACATCATCGTGGTTGGGTTTTCTGAGAGGTTCAGTGAGTGAACCTCTAATCATACTATAGAAATGATCCTATGAAGTATGATCTTAAAAAGTCCCAGAGCAGAGAAACTTCTTTCTGAAAATGCTTTTATTTTCCTATTGGCTTTCAATCGTGAATTTGAAATCCATAGATGCCAATTTTATACTTTCAGTTTGAAGTACAGAACACGAAAAAAGAAGGCCGTCAAAAAAAAGGCACTATTCACTTCAAAGTGCACGTAAGTACAGCGTTTACGCAGTGTAATCGTTGCTGGTGGCCATAACATTATGAATTTTAGCAGTAATTTATGTAGAAAATAAGGCAAACTAGAATGCAGACATCTGGATTACACATTTAATAGTAAAAGTTACTTAATATATTGGACAACACTGCGGCAGCACCAGAGCCGGCCCGAGCAAAGGTGGGGCCTGGTGCAAAATTGACTTGCGGGGCCTTGAAAAAAATTTCGTGCAACAAAATAATTTATTGCATTTTGTTATTTATTACATTGCACAAATTGGTATATTAAGTACTTAAGGAATACATGAAAATGACACGTAATTAAAATATTTTTATAAGTTAACATTTCAATCACATTGAAAACCATTCACAAATGAAATAACAAAAATAATTGCTTCATAAACTCACAAATTACAATTTTGAATGAAAATTGCTAGAATAAAGTAATATTATGTTACTTTTGTTTCGTTTCCTTACATTCATTATTGCAAATTCGATGATAATATAATCACAAATTAATTTTATAGCTAATTCGGATACGACTGATATCTTGGCTAAGAAAATAAGTCGTTCTTAATAAATGCTGGATCTCAAGTAATTTCTTTATTATTTTCAATCATGAGAAAGATGTTTTTGCAGATGCGTCTATAATCGATAAGGTTAATATATTTTTCAGAAGTGTTACAAAATTTGGATACAATTTAAATGAATTATTTTTAAATAAATATTGTAATATTATTTAATAGCAAAACTCGACGCCAAATTTTGATTTCATTAAATAAATCAATATCGACTTGCAAAACTGTTTTTAAGTCTTTGCAACGTTTGATAAGATCGTTCTCCGTCACTCTGTGAATATTATCCTAATTATATAAAAATCCATATGGCGTTTCTTGCTAGTGATAAATTTCGAATCTTTTCTAAAAAGAAAAAATGGCACTATCGATTATAGCTAGAAAATTGATGATTAGCAGGCGCTGATTGGTTTCTTCAATGAAAAACGGCTTTTTTTTCATGCTATTTTTTTATTCTTAAGTTCAGGTGTCGCCTTCAACTAACTATTCAACTATTTCCTTTGCAGTTATTAAAAGGAGATATGAATAGCGATTCAAGATATTTTTCAAAACGCTAGTTCATGATTTTTTTGTCGACAATCTTTTCTTGTCAAGTCTTTTATCGTTTCAACACAAATCATTCTTTTAAAAAGGGCCGGGTTATCAAATAGGTAAAGTAGGCAATTGCCTAGGGATCCAATAACTTTGGAGGGCTTCCAATGTCTCGTGATCTTTTTCATACATTATATCCAATGTAATTTAATTTATCGCTTTTATTTACTTTACTAGAGCCATGTAATCGAACTTATCCAAATTAAAATCAAGTATCGCTAAAATTTCAAAACATTATTTTTGGGATTTTTTTCTTTTTCATGTTTTCAAATTCTCAAACAGATCAGTGTGGTTCAGTTTGTTTTGCTGACTGTAAAATAGGTCTGAAAATTTTATATTAGATTATTTAGACTGTTTAAAAATGTTATGCAATTGTTTCATTATTCATTAAAAAAAGTTGTTTTTAACTTTAAATTTTAGATTTCTTTTTTTTTTTATTTCTGATCAGAAAATTAAATAATTTCTTTTATTTCAGTCTGTCTCAATGTCTGTTACTTAATAACTGCTCGTATGAAAATCAATAAAAAATATTTGGTTTTGAAACTGTGGAAGGAAGGAGCTTGTATTGCCTATAGGCCCCTACAGGACTTAAACCTTCCTTACTTGTATATTCACATCACTTTCAGAGTCATCTGCATTAAAGTATTTTAATATAACAGATATTTGTTCTTTATGGCTCACGCCCGTAGTGCAATCTAAGAAAACTGCGAAATGCTTAGCTTTCTTAACTAAATTTATTGTTTTCTTTTAACTAAATATAAAATAATAGCCATTATAAAATAATTGCCACTATATAAATATAAAATTATAGTCACTATTATTCATAATTTAAACGCTGTGTTTCATTTTTAACTATTTTTTCATATTCTCTCAATAGTATTTCTCAGTTTGAAAGTCTTCTCAAGTTATAACAGTTTGTGTGCAGCTTGTAGGGTACTCTAATCCTTTAATCTGTCATAACTTTAAATTAAAAACACCCAACTTTGTCTTGTATTGGTCGACGTAAAATGTGCACAAATCGCATAATTGAATTCAAATGTTATGTATATTTGGATTTAATAAAAAAGAAAGTATTTTCATTTTGCAAAATCAGTCGGTTGCGCGGGGCCTTTGGAAAATGCGGGGCCTACTGCGGTCGCACCGTTCGCACCTCTCCTCCGGCCGACCCCTGACATCATATCAGCGTGAGCTGCAAAACAAAACATGTGTTAAAAGGTGAAATAATTACTATGGACTACTTGTCCATATATTAAACTTTTTTTTGTCCTTGTTAACATTCAAACTTAACTGCGAATTTTATGTAATATTAAAAACAAAATAAAATAGTCGACAACGCATTGACTCCTTTACATAAATTATTAAATTCAGAAAAGCACTCGCTTAAATATACACGCATGAGACCTATTAAGTTCTATCATTTCAAGGTTCACTGGAGCGGTATGCATTAAGACAGGTAAATTCTTTCCTTTCCCATACACAAACCTCTCCGATGTCAGAAATAGCTACCACTTTTCAAGTTAATTATACGTTTATAAAAACTCAGGATTTCTAGCCTGTGGTATGCTCTGGTTTCTCTTCAATATCGTGCTAATCTTTCGCCTTTTACTAAAGATTACCGTGGAGAGGAACAACTTAATGAGCCTTAACCAATTTTTGGAATCCCGCTTCGGGATTAAATTGAGAAGAGAAGTACATCGCAGCCATTTAGGATTCATGCGAACGATCGCAGCGGCTCTCGGTGACATTTTAAGCTTTTCTGGTCCACAAAGACCACATTTTTGCTTGCTGCTTTCGTTTTGAAATTTTTTTTACTGTTTCATTACAAAACATTTCCTTACTTTCTAGGAAAAGTTATAGACGCAAAGGTCGAAATTTCGGAGTTAGAGTGGAGGCATTGCTTTTCATATGAGGCGCGCAAGGCAGGCTATTCAACATTCCTTGAGATGACACTAAGAGGTTAAAAAGTTTTTTTTCTAAAACTGTGATGTTTTGATTTCATGAAAAATTCGTAATTTCTAGGACGTTTTAAAACACAAATTCTTTGAAATTTTTCGTAATTTATAATAAAGCGGTGCAGAAATACAACTTACTTTATACTGCGGCTTTCACTATGCAAAAATCTAATAGTTTTATTCATTTTTAGATGCAAAAGTTGGCTAGTAGTATTGAAATGGAATATACTGCAAATAATTTTAATTTAAGGTTTTAAAAATACTTTAAAAGTAAAGCTTATATAACCGAATTTATCATAAATTTGCTTCTTAAATCGAGGATTTAATACACAGTATGGTGGGAAACAACCCGACATTTTCATACATTTCTGTATAAATTATGTAAAATATAGAAATAGTGCAACAATTAGTTTATTTTCTTTATATTCAGTTGGTAATATATATTTTAATCACCTCCTTTCGTCTTCAATTAGCAATATGAATGAAACTCAAAATAAATTTTCTTTCATTGAACTTTGTGTGAGTATTTTTTTTTCCTTTAAAAAACTCTTTTCGATTATCTTTTTTTAAAAATGGGGTTTTTTATTTGAATTTAAACCATTAGTATTCATCATAAAACACGTTATTAAATAATGCTTATAATAAGTCAGTCGTATTTTCAGAAATTTTATATATTCTATGATATTTATCAAGCTATTTACCCTCGATATGATCAGTTAGTTACCTTCAATCAAACGGAATTTTGCAAGAACTTAAATGGTATTTCAATTAATGCTAAGAATGCATTCATTTTGTGTAGGTATTTTTCAATTTTCCTTTCACTGGTCTAAAGATTTTTCTTTAAAAAATGAAATTTTCAATCTAAACTATTAATTTACTATACATAATTTACAAGCCTGCTTACAAATAACTAACCCAACCCGAAAGGTACCTTAGAAAGGATAGAAAGAATTTCTTTGAATATACTATACATTATTCTAATATTTATGTTAAAATGTATCATAAATACATCCATAATAGCTCAATGTGGCTGCCATATAGTCCACCTGTAAAATTTCACGTCGATGGGTAGTGTGTTGAACAGCACATTTTAACTGACTGATCTGGTGTGATGTTTCGGAAATACAGCGTAATGGAAGGATGCGTAGTAACACTTCCACGATAAACCACATTCTCTAAGCGATCTCGTAATCAGAAATCGCATGGAGTCAAATCTGACAAACGCGATGAAGTAAGGGACAAATAAGGTTCTGATTCGTGAAATGTTGAAGCAAAACCGTGCCTCTACGGACCAGACAACATATGTTGCCGCACCATCTTGCATAAAAATGGTCAAAGTAAGGAAATGCCTTTGCTGTAGTTGCGGCACAACAAACGTCTTTAGCATGTCATTGTGCCAACGGGCCAGCACAGGGCCACTCGCAGCAATTTTCTCGAAGAAAAATGGCCCATTGATGAATGTCGCCATGCATCCGCACCAAGAAGTTACTTTGGAGAATGTAGGGGAATTTCATTGTCCATCTATGGATCTTCCTTCGCCCAAATGCGGCAATTCTGTGTATTCACTGAAATAAATTATGCGATTATTGTAGAATTTGCAATTAATTTAAAAGCTTTTAATTTATAAGTTAATTGCAAAATCTACGTTACTAAATTAACTTATAACAGTTTAAAAATGAATTTCATCACAAATAACAGCAAACAAATTTCATACTCTTTATTCAACCACTAAGACACAACAGCGAGTGCTAATTTTGTCCACTTATGGTTAAGTGCGCGAACACACGAAGCGTCTCCGCCGAAAGTTGCAGCCGTGACGCGACGTGTGATCCCGTGTTCTTGAATGGCTCTGTTCACACTGGCGTGGCAAAGTTGTGTAACCGGTTCTCGTCGCGCGCGTATCATTCTTCCCCAATGAAGCAGATCCGGTTTCGCCAGCAAGTCGTCCCATGTTTCCCATAGTAACGAGTGACAGTGTTCACACGTGTTTCTGTACGAAAGCGTTTTTGCTCTAACCGGATGGCAGCTCCAAGCACCGATTCTGTTCTTTAAAGTTAAATAAAAACTTGTAAGATTTTAGATGATTTAAAACATTTTTTGTTTCTTTTTCGATTAATTATATTTTGTTATGCTGATATTATGATTTTTTACAAATAATTAAAGCGAATGTGTCTCTATTTGTACAGGATGAAAATGTAATATCAAGTTAATTTTTTTCACCTTTTCGAGATAACTTTCGAAAATATTATTGATTTGTAATTTTAATGTAATATTCTCTTTAGAAGGATAATTATAATACATTTTATTTGATAATATAAGCTTAATTAAACTGTTTTATTATAAAGGCATATTCATATTTTATTTTCTTACAAATATCTTTAACAGGCGTATTGTGAAGAAATGATTTTGCTAAAATTTGTATCTACGACAATATGAGGGGACGGGTTTTTTCTCAAGGAAATAGTCTTTTCATCGGCACTCGTTTTATATTCAGATTTTCACTGATACATTAATTAAACTGGTCGCTGATTCATTAAATGCATCAAGTTTCCTTCTACATTTAATTTTTTTGCTTTCTCGTAAAGGAAATATACAAAGAGAAAATATTGTAATCGTCAAAAAATTCGAACTCGAAATTTTGACGAATCTCCACGTTTTCGACCTCCTTGAGTCCGAAAAACACAATTTTCGAATTTTGTTTGTCTGTGTGAACCGATAACTCGAAAATTATTAGAGCTACGGGGATGAAATTTGGTATGTGATCTTGACACATAATTTGTAGGTTTTTATTACATTTTGTACAAAATTCGTCTACGGGAAGTCTGTCTGTCCGCGTTCATGTGAACACTATAACTCAAAAACTTGAATAGCTAGATAGATAAATTTTGTTACACTGTTTTATCATCAGGAATGTAGGTCCTAATCAAATTTTTGATATTAAGGAAGTTGCTTAACTTTAATTTGCGTTTTCCTAATTTAAAGCTTGTTTCATAAAAAGTTAATTACGCCGTTCTGAAAATAAATAAATAAGCTACAAAAAAATTCAATTACTTATTTTTCGTTAAAATTATTTCTCCACCACAGTGCAGTAAACAACGTCCAGATGGTCCAAATTCGGCGACTCCATTCTAATCATTTCATTGATGTGAATTTCGAGGTTGTGCAATTTTTTCCTTAATTTTAACAAATTTCAGAATATATTTATATTTATACTTTGCAAAAAAGCAGATAATATATATTTTTAAAAAAAACGGTTGAAAATTATTAATGCTTTAGGTCAGTTGAACAATATTTAGCATATAACTTTTAGTTATAACGTATAATCTTTTCGGTTCTTCATGTTCAAATTTTATTATTTTTCGAATTTACTTGAAAAATGTGACTTGAGAATCATAAATAAAAATATATTGAAAAATAATTTTTCTCATCCCTAGCCTTTTGTAAAATATGAAATTGCTTACTTTTTAAAGCGATTTTTTCCCCCTACAAAATAACACATGAAATGATCATTATGAATTATTACATTGTTTGCAAATAACTCAAAATGGAATTTTTATCAAAATAAAACTATTTTAAATTCATTTACATGCCTAGTATTTATCAGGATAAGCAGAGTATCCATAGGATATTCTTTAATTTGTGCCAACAATATATGAAACACCGGAAAACAAAAAATTATATGCTAATGTATGTTATTTGAATTCAATTGAGAATTTTCTGAAACAGATCCATACATTATAAGTTGTAAAATCTTTATTCATTACATGCAATGAATTCTTCCTTCGATGGGAGCACTTCAAATAAATCCTTCATTCAAATAAATCACCATTTCTGGGCCAAATATATCACTCACTCAGAAAGATTAACGACGAATGTGGCCACGAAAGCCGAAAATGCAGCGCCACCATACAGCGACGATTCGCCAAACGCCCCGTGTGAACACCACCGACACGTTTTCAGCTCTCAGCCGAATTCGCCGTAGCCGACCCGTGTGTTCGTAGCCATACTTGGAGCAGGTCGTCCGTTTCGGTTTGCAACCTCATCATCAGGTGTAAATCTACAAGTCCAGAATTCTTGTCGGGATGCATAATGCTGCAAAGAGCTGCAGCAAATGAAGTCATACTCAAATGCAAGATGATATCGATTGCCCTAATTAGCTTCATCTAGCGTCTGTACACTGTATTTCCTAAATCATATATATATATATATAGAAAGACAGATGAATATATTAGTTACCTCCACGAATTCTTAAAATTTTGGCAGATAAGAAATGCAGCAGAGTAAAATTACGAAGTGTAGGTTAAAATGAACCATCACTTAAAAAAACATTCTGCTGAATTTTTTACCACTAGTTTCTTTGAAATATTTTTTTTTTAAATAATTTTTTACCACTAGTTTCTTTAAAATAATTCTTTTAAAAAATACATAAATTTTGCTAAGTTTAATCAAAAATCGGAAAAGACTTGAACAAGGTCAGCAAATTAAGCTCTGGCCAATTTTAATTATAGGTGTGAAGGGTCAGATTCGTTCCTTTGCGGACTTGGATCCGGCTCCGCAACATAATTGGATTTATTGCCTATAATTTCTTTCAATTATCTATATTATTGATCTTTTTTAAATGTAATTATGAATCATAATTAATAACGTAATAATTTTAATTAGATAATTCATTGTGTTGATATTAATTTTAATGAATAATTTTGATCAATAATTATAATTAGATAATTAATTTTAATTAATAATTATAATTTTTAATTAACATTTTTAATTATTTAAAATTTCGTTAGGGAATTTAATGAAATTTGCAAGAGAGAGAGAGAATCTTCAGTATTTTGACGCTTTTGATTTCTGTTACCTGGTTAGGACTTCCCATGAATGTCATTTAATTTGATAGAAACAATAAAATTACTGAAGCTTTCAATAATGAAATTTCAGCTCATATTTCTTTCTAATTAAATATCAAGTTTTCAATCTTGATGAGCTCCATACAGTAAAAAATATTGTAATCATCATCAAGGAATATTAAACAACTCTTTGCAGTTATCAAAGATCCATTAATGTTAAAATCTGTTATTAACTACATTGATAAATTGTAATTTTTTAGTGAATTTCTATCTAATTTATACTTGGAGCAGGTCGTCCGTTTCGGTTTGTAACCTCATCATTAGGTGTATATCTATAAGTCCAGAATTCATGTCGGGATGCATAATGCTGCAGAAAGAGCAGAGTTCTGTGCACCCAAAAATACCGCGCTGTGATCGCTTATTGTTTCCAAGAGTGAAATTAAACACATTTATTGTACAGACTTGCAAGTTTTGCTACAAACATAAGCTTGGCATCTGATTAGATTCAAAACTGGTACACTCTCAAAAGAGATACGTAGGTTTTATTCAGGAGTTTCATGACCGATCGCAGCGCCCCCAACTTAAGGGAAGGAAACTTAGCGGCTATGCCTCCCTCCTATTCAAACAAAATCATTATTTAAATTAGATGCCATGTAGATCTTTGTTAAACATACGTGAGATAAATGGAAATTTTCTGGCTGAATGGAGAGACGTGGCGAGTGTTTCACATCTAGGGTGGGTGGGGATGAGATACAAAAAATGCCGACTTAACGTGGTCGTCTAAAAGTTTTTTACGTCGACTTCCAACACTAGATGTCGCTGATCGCAACTCAGCGAAAGCGATTTGCCTATGTATCTTGTTACCCTGCATTGCATTCTCAGAGTTGAAAAAACGTTCTACGCATGTGCTCTGACTGAATCTAGGAAAATTTTCTCTGTACATAACGTTGACGATATCATCAGAGCGCATGGGTATTACTATGTAGTTGTAATCATATATGGGTAATTTCGTGTACGCGTGAATAGTCAAAGAGGGGTGGGTGGGTGAATAAGCTCCTGTTACAAACCGTTAAACGTGTTTCCTTATCGCAAACAAAATGATAGTAGGATGCTTTACGGCAGGTTCGGCTACATTTTTTTCATAAAAAGCCATTTTTAGAATTATATTTATCAAAATAAAATTTTTGAGACCGGAAGTTTGCAACTCCAATTGTGAAATATGCATTTTGAAAATTGAGTCTAAAATAATTTTTTTTTGCTAAAATTTATTTAATTTTCCTTTTTTTAAGTTAACAAAATACACTGCAATTCAATTATCTATTTTGAATTTTACAATAGCCGTAATTATAATCATAAGATATAATTATTAAAGTAAAAATAAGTGATTTAAAACATTCTTACATATAAATTATCATTTTTCTTTCGTCAGGCAGTATGCTTTTACTTCAAATATTTTATATGCTTAATTTGTATGAACAATAAAATTAAAATATATACTTAACAAAAAAGAACAATATCAAGTTTCTAATGAGATTTTGTTGCTGAATTGAAGTTTTCATGACACCATGTGAAGATTTTTTTTTATCGCAGTTAAATTAAATTTAATGTTTTTATACGTATATTATTTACTAACATAAAAAGAGTCGCAATTATGCCTTGAAAGAATCATGCTTTACAGAAAATACTTTAAAGAAAATTGGAAGTTCAAATCAATCCACATGTTGCCGGAATATAGAATCCAGAAAACTGGAAGGCACGCACGTTTCCTAGGCATTCTATTGAAACCCAAATGACAAAGCGGCAAGGTATGAAAGAAATTATCCATTCTATTTTATAAGAAATAAAATTAAGTGCAAATCAAAATAAAATTATTTCCTTCCTTGATGTAACATGTAGATTCACATTTTATTTTTATTTACTAAAAAAGACGAAAACTTCAATATGTGTAACTTTCAATTTACTTTACTTATTTTGAATAAAAGATTTTTTATGGCATATTTTTTTTTTCAAAATAACATTTGCATTTTTGAGGAATGCACGTCTCGTAAATAATAGAGCCTTATGATCTTTTTCATACTTTGCCTAAATAGCATTTGTCATTCTATAGAATGGCTATGTATTATGTACAATGCTTATGGAAAGTATACAATAATTATCATATTTCATTTTTTGCCTAAAAATGCCCTGCTTTCTATAGAATGCCGGTATTTCATACATTGTCAGTAAAACCTATAAGAAATAGAAGAGTGTCGTTTTCATTCTGGATTAGCATACATAATAAATATAAAGAAACCCAATAAATATAAAGAAACCCAAACTGCGCCTATTCGTCCTGTTCTAGAGTATGGCTACCAAGTCTATCAAGTGGCCTCTTAAACGAATCTTAACAAATTGGAAAGAGTGCAACTTAGCGCGGCTAGAATAATCACGGGTCTCAGAAGCTGCTGTCCGAAAGCTATTGTTTTGTATGAGGCCGACCTTCAGCCTTTGTCCATGAGAATCAGAACTAATTCTGCTAAATATATTGCCAAACTACAGAGTCTCGGATCTTTTAACAGAACTTCGAAATTTATTTTACAGTGGACAAGCAACCAGAGACTGAAAAAGGACAGCCCTGTTGGGATTATGTGGAAACGAGGTCTCTTGAATTTTAACATTGAACCATGTATCACTTTTAGCTGCTTGACGCCAAATACCTCTTTGGATAGAGTTAGTTTTAATGACCAATTATTGTCTAGTGCCCCTAAGCACACTCAGCACCCAGAGATGACGAGGCAATTGTCACTGGAACTAATCAACAACATCCCTTCTCAGGCCCTGGTACTCTATACTGATGGGAGTAAATCGGACTCAGTTAGGACTGGCAGCGGCGTTTATGCTAAGGCCGAGGACGGTTTGGTTTTTCGCTGCAGATTTCGCAACGCAGGTAACTGTTCGGTTTTCCGATCGGAAATTCTTGCCATCCGAGAAGCCTTAAATTTTGCCCTACATTTTGAAAATAGCGACATCTATGTTTTGACGGACAGCAAGAGTTCAATTCAATACTTAAAAAATTGGCCGGAAATTCGAGAAAAAACCGGTCAAGAGGTTGTTTCCAAAATTGCTACACTTTCGCAGAAAAGTAGAGTTTGCTTCCAATGGATTCCATCGCATGTTGGAGTATTTGGCAATGAGGAGGCAGACGTGCTTGCGAAAGATTGAAATGCTCTTCCTTCTGCATCCTCTAGCGAAATCTTCACGTCCGAAATATATTCTATTCACAAGGCTATAGCAAATTCTGCTTGGAGAAATCCTCCCACACATGATTGGTACGCCGGGAACCGTCCTGGTCTGTCTCTACAGTCCGTAGGCACAAGATCCGCTCAGACTGCATTGGCTAGGTTGCGTAGTGGACACATTAAAAGCTTAAAATTCCTCGATAAGGAAAAGATTTTTTTCTTCTTGCCCTTGTTCCTGTCCTGCTTCTCCTGCCCATATCATTGACTGCATTGGCGCCTCTACGAGGCAGCTGTGGAGTGGGGAGGGCAAATGACTTGTGGAGTTGTTAGAGCGATATGGTGCCATGAACCTGGTCTAATCTTGGGCCAGGGGGACATGAAACAACAGAAACCCAATACCACTGAAGATCCGTCGTGTATGGGGCCTGTTGCACGCTTAATCATACGTAGTGGCCAAACGTCCTCCCGTTGGTGTGGCGTGGAAGTTTGGAGAGGGGGTGCCAGCTCAGGTGTCGTCCTCGTCATCTGACCGTGGTTCAAAATTACGAGGTCCGTCCCAAAATAGCCCTCGTGTTGCTTCAAAACAGGACGTTAATATAACTAAACTAAACTAAACCTATCGAATTAAACATGATGCATAGATGATAGGCCAGGAAGGAGAGACGTGAATAATCTCTAATAAGTTAGAACCATGACTGTCTAAAATCGAAAATATTATTGTTTCATTTTTTTCCATCTAAAATGCATTTCTGTTCTGCATACTTCTCAAAATCTTGTAATATAAATGAGAGTAAAAAAAAAAGGACTTAAATATGCAAAAATATTTAACTCTGACAAAAAAAAAATTAATTTACGACATAAAAGCAAATTAAATTCCAAATCATTTTAGTGCTGTCTTTTCATTCAATTGAATTCCTTGAAAGTACAACCCGAAGCTGATAATTTTATTTTCATAGGATTCGCTAACAACGTGACACATATCTGAATTGGTATCTTTAAATATTATCAATAATGAAATAAGCAGAAACAGTTAAGAAACATATTTCAATTATATAATGAAATTCAAAATTATAAAAGAAAAATACGAACTGTTTTACTGCTACAAGTTTCAGTAAAAGCATTTATAAAAAATTAAAATTAATATCCTTATTCCATTCTTTACTTGCAAGGCAACTTTTTTACTGTTTCGTTTACGAAGTATATAAGGAGAAAGTCTTGCAATCGTCAAAAAATTCGAACTCGAGATGTTGACGAATCTCCACGTTTTAGACCTCTCCGAGTCCGAAAAACACAATTTTGGTATCATGTCTGTCTGTGAACACGATAACTCAAAAACGGTTAGACCGAGAGGGATGAAATTTGGTATTTGATCTTTACACACAATTTGTAGGTTTCTGTTCAAATTTTGTACAAATCCGTCAGCGGGAAGTCTGTCTGTCCGTGTTCATGTGAATACGATAAGTCTAAAACTTAAATAGCTAGATGGATAAAATTTGGTATACAGTTTTATCAACAGAAATGTAGGTCCGTAGCAAATTTTGGATCAAATCAGTCACAGGGTTGACTGTCTGTTGGTCTGTATAATAGTATACTTTTTAACACAATAACTCCTAAACGCTATGACTTAGATAAAAAAAAATTGGTGTGAGGTCAGCTAACATTAGTTACAGATCCGCTACCAATTTTTGTTTCAATCGGTTCATAAAAAGACGTTCAAATTGTATATTTGGTTTTCTTCTCCATACTATGACGCAAAATAAAAGTCTTCAGACTCTTTTAAATAAGCTCGACAATTAAAAAATTTTGTGTATGCATTTCGAAATTTGAAAAGAAAAACATGTTTTGCGAAAGAGACAAAAAACTGCTTCTTATTATCTTTGCAGCTCCTGTTAATTATATTTTTCAAAAGTTAATTTATGAGATTTTTTTTCAAGCTTGTACATAGTATACATATACGTAAGCTATGAGAAATCCTCATTTTTGAAGCTGGAATTGAAAAATAGATTTTAAGAAGATGCATGTGCTTCCGGTTCCCTAATAACTATTTGGTAAACAAGTAGACTAAACCTCAGTGCTTGCTAGTTATAACAGAAAATAATGCTCTCATGTTGCCATTCAGTGTTTACTTCTTTAACAATTCCAATATGTTTTAGATTGTGTACCCCCGTCTTAACTTCGATGACTTTTTAATAAAATTTTCGAATTTATAGTCGACCAAAATTTTTATTAATTTACATATGAGACATGAAATATTTGTTTAACCTTCCAACAGGTTTTCTTCAACTCTAATATTGATTTTTGCGTCATTGAAAAAAAAAGTGAAAATTCTTCACTGACATAGATGATATTAAAAAATAAAATTAATGAAAATTTTAGGATTTATCGGTGTTAATTTTTAGGAATTTTAGAAGAAAATCGATTATAGAGATGATTTAAAATAGTCTCAAGGTGATGAAATTTTTAAAATTCACTTTAAAGTTGAAAATTTAATGAAAAAAGGACGTTTAAAATAATGTATAAGAATGGAAAATAATAAAATAACCTGTACCAAATGGGGTCATTTACCTGACCTGGAATTAGACATAAAAAAATCTAAAATCAGACAGATTAAGAGCAAGTAAGACTTTACAGAACGAAATCTGAAGGCTCACTTAAACTAGACTGGATGTTTAAAAACAATTTATGGCTTTAAGGGTCCCAAACGGTTCTCTACGACCCCCAAAGAAAATACCCATTTGCCGTGCTCGAAATTTTGATATATCTCGCTCTACAAACCAAAACTGCACTATTATGCGTTGGTGTGAAATGGAAATTTGGAGAATTGCGCCACAGCTCAGGTGTTCTCGTCATCTGGTCAGCATTTAAAATTACGAGGTCCTTTCAGAAACCGCCCTCTTGTAGCTTAAAAACTTGACGTTAATCTAATATAATACAATGCAATAATCGAGAGTAGACACAGACTAAGTTCAAAACTCCAACATTATTACATTCAGGGCCGTCTTAACAAATCTCAGCGCCCTGGGCTGGAGTTAATTCGCGCCCCATCAGAATCGTTACTACGAATTTGAACGCCTGAGGCCTTCAGGAAAAGAAAATAAAAAATACCTACCTATCAAGAAAATACTTACAAAATAAAATAATTTTAGACCAAAAAGAGAGAGAGAGAGAAAAAAGTCACTTGTTCTCTCTGATTGACGCCTTAAAGTTCATATAATATAAAT
The DNA here is from genome assembly GCA_013235015.1 of Araneus ventricosus. Taxonomy (NCBI): domain Eukaryota; kingdom Metazoa; phylum Arthropoda; class Arachnida; order Araneae; family Araneidae; genus Araneus; species Araneus ventricosus. The sequence goes on along the minus strand of BGPR01003364.1, from coordinate 9,181 downwards.
TTGAACTTTTTCATATTTAAAATTATAATCGAATAATTTCTAGTTCAAATCCCGTTGGTTTGGTGCAGAGGTTTGGAGAGGGAGGTGCCAACTCAGGTGTTGTCCTCGTTATCTGACCGCGGTTTAAAATGACCAGGTCCATCTCAAAATAGCCATCATGTTGCTTCAAAAAGGGACGTTAATATAACTAAACTAAACTAAATTCTGGTACAGAACTAAAATACTAAATAAAATCAGTGTAGTAAATTTGGCGCCTTTGGATCATTGTCGCCTCTGGGCTCTAGCCCAATAAGACCATTGGATAAGACAGCCCTGATTACACTGATGTTCTTTTATCTTGTAATTTCGATTATTTCTTGTGAAAACTTCAGAAGCGATATTATCTAAATGATTTTCATTGATTTGAAATTTGCATACTTTTAGTTATGGATGTAAAAGTTGGTTCAAAACTTTAAAATGTAATGAAATTTTGAGATTCTAGAAATAATGGTGTTAAAATTTTTTCCCCTCCTTTGGCGTACTGTGTACTACTCCAAAGGTTAAAAGCATAAATAAATTCAAAGCCTGTAGATGAAAATTAAAAAGTTATCCCATGTCGGCATCTGGACAATACCGATATTTCAATTAAAAGAAAAAAAATCACAAATTTCACTTTAGGTGGTTGTCAAGGGTAATAAAATGTAGAAGACTTTTAAATGGTAAAAAAAGGATTAAAAACAAGAATTATTTGAAAAATAAAGTTCACCACCGAGCTTCATTTTGGGAAGGACGAAGATTTTCTCGATTTTTTTTGGAAAACTAAAAAACACTAAAATGATTCCATGCCAAAACGAAAAATTCTTGCAACGATTATATTTCTAAGAAAATCGAGAATCAAATTTTAAAAAAACAGCATTCAGTTTCGTCAATTATTGAATTAATAGGAGTTGTTCAAAGTTGGTGTCCGGTATAACGGATGGCCGCGGTGGCCTAGTGGTAAGGTCTCGACCTCGGGGCCGGAGGGTCGCAGGTTCGAAACCCGATTCCACTGAAGATCCGCCGTGTATGGGGCCTGTTGCACGCTAAATCATACGTAGTGGCCAAACGTCCTCCCGTTGGTGTGGCGCGGAAGTTTGGAGAGGGGGTTGCCAGCTCAGGTGTCGTCCCCGTCATCTGACCATGGTTCAAAATTACGAGGTCCGTCCCTAAATAGCCCTCGTGTTGCTTCAAAACGGGACGTTAATATAACCTAACCTAACCTAACCGGTATAACGGATACCAGGTCTGAAGGGGTAATTAATAAAGGGAAGACTTTACAGAATGAAATCTGAAGTCTCACCGAAACGAGACTCAAGTGTTCGAAAGATTCTCCCCAACTCAACCTTAACCTCCGTGAACCCTCCTTAAACTGCATATTTATATAAAACAATTTATGGCTTTCAGGGTCCCAAGCGGTTCTCTACCGACTCTCAAGAAATTAAAGCCATTAGCCAACCTCGAAATTTCTATATATGTCGCGCTACAAACCGAAACTGGACCACCATTCGTTGGTGTGGAGTAGAAGTTTGGAGAATGGCGTGACAACTCATTTGTTCTCGTCATTGGTCAAGATTCAAAATAACGAGGTATGTTCCAAAACTGCCTTCGTATAGCTTAAAACCTTGATGATAATCTAATATAAAACAACGCTGTAGCAGAGAGTAGACAAAGAGTAAATTGGAAATCTAGCATTGAGGTTCCTTTATCTTGAAATTTCAACTATTTCTAAAGTCAATGCTTGCTAGTTATAGCAGAAAATAATATCCTCACGTTAGTGTGGAGTGGGAGTTTGGAGAATGATACATTTAAAATGGAAAGATTAAAATTACGAAATCCGTTCCAAAAACCGCCCTCGTGTAGTTTAAAAACTGGACGTCAATCTTATATGAAACAACAGTATAACACAGAGTAAATTAGAAACTTCAGTATTATTACACTGATAATCGTTTATCTTGTAATTTCGATTATTTATGGTGACAATTTCAGAAAATATTATCTGAACGAATTTCATCGATTCATTCATGCCAAGTTTATATGCAGCAACAAAAAGTTTAAATAATATTTAGCTATATTTTGACTCAAAATTTTAAAATGTAATCAAATTTTGAGATTCTAAAAGTATTGCGCTGAAATTAGATAAATTCTGAAAATAATGATATCAAACAATTAAATGTAGAATTAAAATAAGCTCGGTTATGATGCTTTTCAAAAAAAATGTCATAGGTTTTCGCTTTTCTTTAAAAATATATAAATAGAGAGAGTATACTTATTCTATTCTCCTTTCAGTTTTGGTAGATTCATTCGAGTCCACAAAAAATAAGTGAAAATTAAATATTCGCATAACTGATGTATGTTTAATTTTTAAACACAGCACGAAATGACCCATATTAAAAATGAAATGTAAATATTTTTATTTTCTAGCAGATGAAAAAATATTCTAGAAATGTTTACTGTATTTAAAAATATGGAGAATTTAAAAAATTGTATTTGTGATAATTTTAGTATGATTGTAATCGTTCTTTAAGTTCTATCAAATGTTTATTTACATGGAGAAGAATTTTGTGTTTCTGTCGCTGTGATTATTTGTAAGCATAATTCTTATTTCGATGATAAGTATTTACTTTCGTTTTCTTTTGAGTTTAATACCCAAGGGTAAAGTTATCGTTTGACACTTTCAATAAATAGCACGTTTTTTTCTTTCATTATTGTATCGCAACTTTGAAAAAGGGATATGATTATTAGTTTCAATCAAGAAAATAATTTATATAAGTAGCCACAAATGCTAGAATAACTATCAAAAATAATCTTCTCAACATTATATTTAATCAAATCTTTACATCTTGTTTAAATCAATAAATTTATTATTGATGATAATTACGAGAGTATAGACAGCGAGATAGATGGAGTTAACTAATGTATATAATAAGAGCACTACAAAAGAAATCTGGTTAATCGCAGTGCAGCAGCAGAAACGAAGGAATCCCCTTCTCTACAGCAGAAAAAAAAACTGCAATAAACTTCCAACCGTAGAGGAACTGTTTAGTTTACTTTCGACCTTGGAAAGAAGAATGCAAATACGCGGCAGCAGAGAGGGAGGGACTCTTCACGTTCCAAAGAGACCCAATCGTTGTATTCAAAGGTTATCCGCATAGGGTTGCCGAATTACTATACACACAGGACAAAATATCGGTTATCAAAAAAATTAGATGCTTTTTCATTAAAAAGAATCTTTAACTGTTGAGAAACTATCATTAAAACTCTTCATACATATTTATTTTCTTCAAAAATGAACAAAATTAGCTTTTATTACTATGAAAGAGTCCAAGAGCATGTCAGACCGGCACTTTGGGCGCCATCTATCTTCACCGTTACGTACTAAAAGAAATTAACGAAATTTAATGAATGTTTTGGGTTTTTTTATTTTTTAAAAATATTAATAGCATTTTGAGAATTTTGGAGTTTCACACATTACTTATAGTGATAAGTCGGACCATTTTGACAAAATTCTAGACTTCAACAATACATATTAGCGGTACTGATATGATTTTGGTGATTTATAAGCTTTAGACGACCGTTTTTTATGCTGTCTAAGGTACGCTGTATACGAAATGGGATGTATAATATCATTTTTGATATTGAGGAGACTTAATATCCTGGGGTCACAGAGGACAAAAGGTTTACCTTCAAAAAAGGTTTACCTTATCTTTTCTTTCACACTGAAAATATGAAGAAAAGTTTAGCTCGGCAAATTAGAAGAATCAACAAATCGAATTATTAGCAGTAAATACTTTGCAAATTGGATAAAATATGAATATTAATACTAAATAATTTTTAACTTCGCAAGTGTGAAAAAAAGTATACTTCTTTCATTATTTTGAAACGAGATATACAGGGCAGCTTATATAAAAATTCTAGTTGAATACCGTCGAAATTCAGAAAGTTATCGGCATTGTAGCGAGACGGATTTCAGTTTCTCTCTAAGAAAAATTAAGCAATGATGGGTTTTCCACAAACGTATGCCTCTTAAATTCGAATCTCCGAATAGTTTTATTGAATATTATTAAGGATGAATATGCAGAATACCCATACATACTTATAAGTTCAGCACAGTTTAAATTGCATTTCGATTATTACTATTTGAAGATTCAAATTTATGTAATGTCATTTTTCAAAAAACCTTCATCATTTTGCTTCTCTTGGAGAACAACTTAAAATCTTCATGCTGCAATGCCGATATCTTTTTGAATTTTAACGTTATTCAGCTGGAATTTTTATATGAGTTGCCCTGTAATACATCTATATTATGAAAGAAAAATTATATATAGTATTTCCACATATGTAGTTAAATATTATTTACTACATATACGCCTATTTCCTTGAATATTCAATTCACTTTGAATTTTGATATAAAACTACGATGACATATTGTCACATATTCTGTGAGTTTCGTGTAATTTGGCTGTAAACTTTGCATATTATAAGCAGAAAAATATTTGAAAAATTTGGGCTTCTTGAAGAAAGCCATAATATCTTCCCCAAAGTACGTGGTATTTTTGTGAAAACGTATATAAGTATTGCGCACAATGAACAAAACCATGGAATAAAGTTGCAAATGATTATCAGGTTTCTGTGAAATGGGTTGAGCCCATATAACTTTCTGATCGGTCTCATAAATTCTTTCGTAACCAAATTTTCACTGGAAAATATGTGTTCTGACGACTTTACGTTCCACGATGATCAGTAACTGATTGTGAACCATTTTATATTATCTCCAAATGTTTCGCATCTGAAGAATTATGCTTAACTTTTGGACACCAGTGATTAAATAATATGCAAGCATATAATATATAAATAATAAGTATAATAACCATTTCTTATGAGATTAACACGTCATGTCACTAAACCTTTATTCAAAAATGTGGAGGATAGTATCTGGAAGTGGACCGCAGAGTCTAAGAGCTTCTTCCTTTGGTCATTTTCGATAAAATTTACTTTTGTTAAAAATTTAAAAATAATTGCATGCAAGATTTATTGCGGCACTATACACAATCAGAAAGCTTAGAAAGTGATGACGCAGAGAATAAATGACGCGTCTGAAAAGTATTCAGAAAAATTAACAATAAAGAAGGTGTGGGGCCCAATTGGAAACTATTTTGTCAACAAACAATCATGTTCTCTTTTGGACTTTTTCATATTTTATCGCAATGCTGTTCATTTGGTGCTTCGTAGTATAGCGAAGAGAACCAAGAACACATTTTGGAAGCATTCATACATTTTTCCTTTCTTCCAACCTGTACTAAAATTTAATAAAGATCTTCATTTCATTTATTTTGTATTTTTCTTCTACAATTTTAAGCTACCCACAACAGGACTTGCGCTAGAATCTACCCGACCGGGGGACAAGACCTGCTGTAAGGGGTGTAATAAAATTGGTCTCAAATTTTTTCTATATCCTTATTTATCTACTAGTTGAGTATCCCGTTTCGAGAAAGAGGTACCAAAAATTTCCCTATGGTTGCACAGCAACCCCGGCAGGGTGGCCCTGCCCCCGGTCGCCCCACTGGCGCCACCCCTGACCCACAAGCAGATAGACTGAAGATCCTTTGATGTTTTTGGTCTACGATTCTAATGCTAAAACGAAACTAATTTTCATCTATCTAGCTGGTTTGCGTTGCTTATTCCTCGTATCCGCATACACACGGACGGACAGATAGAAATAGGAAAGATTAATTTCTTCCAAAATTTGATGGAAATCTACATTTTTGGTGTTATGACTGTATACCAAATTTCATCCTTCTAGCTCGTTGCGCTTTTTGTTATATCATTTACAGACATATCTTATGCATAATTCCAAAAGCGTTTTTTTTTCGGCTTTAAGGAGGTTTGACACTTGAAAATTCATCAAAATCTCGTGATCGAATTTTTTTGACGATTACAATGCTCTTTCTCTGTATATTTCGTAAAAGAGAGAGTTAGAAAAAATGTAGCTCTTTTAAATCAATTGAATTTTGCACTCTCTGGTGATGGCTTCCAGTGCAAATGCCCTACCTTTCCTACCCTTTTTACGCCACTGAAAAGAGGGTTATTTTCGTCAATATTTGATTTTCGTACTTGTGTAATTGAAACTAGACTTAAGTACATCACAATACCCTCAAAAACTAAGTACAATTGAGGCAAGCCGCTGCTTTCTTTATCTACAACGATGTAACAATGATCAAATATTCCTCCTCAAAAACTCATAAATATGAAGAAATGCGTGAGAGAGTTCCACTTTTTATTATTATTTATTTATTTCGAAAATTCTCAGGAAACAGGCTTTATTAGACTCCCGGTAGAACAGCAAAAAAAGACAAAATCCTTCACGTCTTCGTCTTTTTAATTTTTGCTTGTAAATAAGAATTTAAGTAAGAATGACATTTTCATTGCATTCGTAACTTTAGTAGAATTTGTAATGTCTCGTTAGTTCTGTTGCAAACGAACTCCAATTTTATTAACCGAAATTTCGTTCCGATTTTCAAATTTTGATGTAACAAGCTTTACATATCCAATTCAAAAAATTGTTATAGTCTATAAGAAACTAAAACAGTATTTGTTTATTGAAAATGATGAAAAGAATGTTTGAAAAAAAACTCTCGACTTATTTTTTCAGTTGGCATATATTTCTACTTAAAATAACGATTTTTTATGGAATTGGCTTCCATAAAATTATTTGCTTTTTGCATCATGATCGTTTGCCGACTAATCGTATTGATATGTAATATGATGTATCAAGCCGATTCTAGAAAATCGACAGATATTGAAATTAGCTATAAGAGCTGATTCCTCATCGATACAAGAATATAATTTTTGTATCTATGGCAAAGAAAGTCATTTATAGTGACGCAGTCACATAAGTCAGAACCAGCAAACATAGTTTCGCCGATTGTGCAATCAGCAAAATTTTTATTCACAAAAATAAAATGTTTCCAACTAATCATAACTATTGAGTTGGTATGTTATAAGTTATATACTTTCTCGCTTCTATTCTTGAAAGATTTTCGGGATTTATTCCCCTATTTTTTCACTTTTCCAACAATTGGCTTTCGCAGAGGGTTGGCGCCACAAAATCTATATATGTCTCATATCATATCAGATAGGCATTTGATTGTTGAAATTCCAATTCTAGGTTGTCTTTTTTCTTAGTGTAATAGTTTTTAATCAAACTATCTTTTGTATTTCATTTCTTTCATTATTGATAAGGTAATTTGATTTTAATTTTAATTTTTAGATTAACATGTGTATAGATTGAAAATATAACACATGTTTTGATTCATTGAAATATAGATATATTCATTTCATAATAAAAAAAATAGTTTCAGAAGTCTCTAAAAGACGGCCCTGAAGCGAAATTTAATGTATATTTAAGCAAATCAAGATTTTAAGAAACAATACTAATTTGAACGTAGTGCTTAAAATAACAGACAAATATTTTAGGACAGTGCTTAAGTTGCTTATAATGCAAACTGTTCATGGAATAAGAGTTCCGTGAAGATGCCCAATATTTGTTTAAATTTCAAAGTTCAATTCATGTATTCCCTAAATTCATTAAAGCCTTGAGCGCTTACGGACGAGTTTTCTGGTTTGTTTACTTATATTAAAAACCTTGACTTTATCTGCTTGTATGTTGGACTTCCGCCTTGAAGATTCCATTGACTTAGCATTACACCGGAATTATGTAGTACAGGTACTTAAATGTAAACGAACAAAGCAGAAAGCTCATCCATAGCCTTGGCATGGAGCAGAGCGAAGTAAAAATAGAAATGTGCTTTTTTTCTTTTTTAAAATAAATTTATCAGGAGATGAGAACAAAAAATAATACTAGGCCCGATGTAATTTATCAATGCTACAATGGCACTCTGTTCCTCCTTATTACTTACTTTCTCGAATTTTTATGCAATTCGTCATTCCGAAGAGAAACATATGTTTTTTTTCGAAGTGCTGTGAGGGTGAGTTAAACCTGATTCCCTTCGAAATGTTCATAAATGTTTTCAAAAGTGTTTATTACGTCATTTTACTAGTTATCTTTGGTGAATAAATGGCACCAAATCAAGTGAATGAAATTTATAAATGATTTATTCTATTGGATTTTACAACCGCATCGCAGAACATTTGCATTAATCTGAATTGGGAGTTAAATATTTGCTTAATACTTCTATTGAATCTTTCGACTCATAAATACTTGAAATCACTTTGAAAAAAGGAACTGTATTTTGAATCAACCTGTGTTAATATTGCGCTACTTAAAATATCCAAAGCAAAGACAATTTTCTTACACCACTATATAAAATAAAATGTATCTTTGATAATGAAACTGTTTATGAGATTTGTTTGTTATCAAGTAGGGTCAATTCTTGACCTGAATTGATTCCAATGATGATTCCGGGGTATGATTCTCCATGAATTAAAATCCTCGGTGTCGTGCGGATATCGCAACCTGCACGGCATCTAATCTGAGTCCTGCTGGATGACCCCTTCAAACAAGAAAAGAGAAATCAAAACTACACCGCATCTAACCGGATTGGGATAAAAAGACACGACTTCAATCTTCCGAGGATGAAAGAAATTTTATAAAAAATCGCAGCGCCCTCTAACGGAAGGAAGCATGAAAGCTTAACAGAGAAAAGCCGCATCTTATCAAAACCACACCGACTATTGCTCCGATGTGGACTAGTGGTTGGGATTCCTGGCCTTCTCCACTCCGTCTCAAAATCTTCTCTGCTGGCCACCGCTAGATTTCCTGTATCAGTTTTTCTCAGAACTACGAAGCGAAGGAACTTGCATCTCGGAATCTCCAATCTACGCACCTCTCCTCACTGCTGAAATAAATCATATACAGCTCATTGACAGATATTTCTCGCCAGGTTGGACTCAGAACTCGTCAAGAATGCAGGTACTCCGGAATTCGTCAAGAAAGAAAACCACAGAGAAGGAGTACCAAAGGTCTCACGCTGAAGTTTGATTAACGAACGCTGCACCCTCCAATAGAATACATGAAACTAGGCGCTGTGGCGGCGCTAGCGTCAAGCCACTCATTTATTATTGAAATGTATCTTTTGTATCTGGCAACATTGTTATCATTCCAGATTATATCCGCGCGATGCGATGTTGTTCGCATAAGCTTCGC
>BGPR01003363.1:126826-139901 GCA_013235015.1 Araneus ventricosus | reverse complement strand
TTTTTTTTATAAAATCAATTTTATTTCCTACCTCAGCAGGCCAATCAGTCGGCCTTTGCATTTCAAGATTATCATCTTGCTGATCCATGGTTATCTCCATAGCTGCCAAATCGGTGGTTCGAATTTAGATCTAGATGCCGATCTCTTAAAAGAGTTCCAGTTTTGAACCACTTCTCCATTTTGAGAAATCAAACAATATCGAATTGAAGTCACTCTAAAGATAAGCACTTCAAATTGAGCATGCATAGCATACAAACACCAGTCTTGTACCACATAACAAACCAAACCAATCAAATTGAGTACTTATGGAAACACAAAGCTTGATTTATATGAACAGTCGTTATTCATTATGCATTCCAATCGAGCAATTAATGACGCCTGCATTTAATCAAGCTTTTAATAAAAACGTCAGAACAAGAATCTTGGAGAGGATTCTCAATAAGCTAAACTAGAAAAATAAAAATAAAAGGCATACCACACTGGCTCCTAGTGAAGCTACAGCTTTTGCGAACACTAATGATTCATGCATGATCGGGGCTGGTGAAGACAAAATATCAATCATTTACCAGGGCTTTTTGCCTTCTTTTTTCTTATTGTGAGCGTAGGTTTTAGACTAGCACAACTTTGACAAAATACTGTAAATACTTTTTAATCCTTTATATTTTCTTGTGTCCGCCATTACTGACTTTGATTTCGCGTACCCCCAACTGGTCCTTCGCGTACCCCTAGGGGTACACGTACCACAAGTTGAGAACCTCTGGTCTAAGGAGATGCCGTGGGGACAAAACTTTAACCCTCTAAGTGTTTTGCACTCATTTTTCCGATTCTTTTATTGAGTTCAAAAACAGATGATTCAAGTTTGCATGTATAATTTTTTAAAATACCATGGATGAAAGATTCTTAAGATTTCAGAGACTTGATTAAACGCAATAAAGATCTAATTATTCACTTTCAGTGGCGAATCCAGGGGGGGGTATGGGGCTACCCCCCCCCCCCCCCCAGAGCCAAGATAGAATTCTTGGTTTCATTTAACATCATTACAAGTGTTTTTTTCTTAATTCTGCCTCTCTTTAAAAAAAATAATAAAACGCTTCAACATTACTCTTCTGGCTTGACAGGCTCGAAACTTTTCCTACTTTTGTAGTCATTCCACTTAGGCTTGTAGCTTGACGCGGTCAGACATTATTTGGCAAGCTATTTCAATGCAATTTTATTAAATTATTTCCATATTGTATTGTTTTTATTATTTTTATTGTCAGGTGAGTAAAATCTATAAAGTTAAAGAGTTTTAATACTTTAGCCTTGAGGTTTGGCATTCATCACGATGATACAAAGTTTTTTTTTTGTCCAGCCCTGCTCCCAGACCCGAATCCTAGATTCGCCACTGTTCACTTTAAAAGCAAATTTTATATACTTTAAAACCAGTAGATCAAAATAACTACCCGCTTAGAGGGTTAATGCTCATGTTACTTTTAAAGCCAGATATGATGAGAAGGTAATTAATTAATACTAGAAGGTTTAGACCGTCTAAGACGAGCTTTTAGCCTTCCTAACATATATCTCATATCCCATTGTCACAAAGATTTGCTAACGAAAGTTATAGTAGAAAATCTCATTTACATTGGCATAGTGATTAAGAAATAAAAACGTGCGAAAAAATGAACTGATGAATGAATTGACACTAACCTTCATTAATAATACCTTACTTTTAATAATTACTTTCGTTTCGTCCGAGTAAAAATAAGGCAAAACCCACTAACAGAAAAAAAAATACATTACCAAAATACAAAATGAAAATACTGAAAGAAAATAATAAAAAGATGTAAAACTACTAGCTCGGTTTCACTTATATGAAAAACGCCATGAATCACCCGTTATGAACTTTCGTTTCATAAATAATTGACAGAGGGTATAAGGAAAATAAAAAAAGAATGAAATAGATGAAGTAATTTTATTGAAATTATTCCAAACCAGCATGAATAAGTGAAATTACGATCCCATAAATTATTTTTTATATTTTTATTTAGCTTAATAAAAAAAACCTGTCTGAGAGTTCATTGACGCTATAACAGAAATGGGATTTGCGCGTACGTTCATGACGCAGATCAAAAGGCGTGTTTATTTTAACTCCTCCCGCGTTACTCCACTGTCTGGGCAATTATATATATGGATCATGCTTGGGAGCTATTTACATTTTCTAAAAAATTCGAGAGAAAAATAATGATGCGCCGTGGTTTTCACTGGTATCTTTTAAAGTAACTTAGAGGGAAATCAAATTATGGCGAAAATACTATGCATTAGGAGCTATTTCATTTTCTAAACAAACAGGGCGAAGCAATCAAATTATGCCCAGGCTCCTTACCATCACTAGCCACTGGGGATAGATAAGCATATTGAAACTCCAGCTTATCAGAATGTCGACAAGAGCCTTATATATACACATTTCTTGACAATTGTTTCCGCTTCATTCGAGATAGCTTTGAGCTGAAACCTTAAGATTAAAGAGATTTTCCAAGAAAAGCCACTGTTTTATCTACTCACATTTTATTTTTAATCTATAACTGCTGGTCCATGTAACTTATATACGGCCAACAGATATTAAATCAGTCTATATTTGTTCCTTGTACCAAGAAACTTTGCAATGCAGATATAACATATATTAGTATAAATCGTAAATCTTGATGTTGCGATTACATAAACCCGATTTCTTAGTACATCGCAATACAATCCAAGCATCTGACAGAGCACAGCCATTGAAATATAAATAAACTAATCTTCGAGTTTAGAATTGGATTTATAGAAGCTTACAAGCATATTAATTCTAGGACGAAAAGCTTCTGCCCACCTAATTTTTTTGCATGTACCCAGTTTATCAAAGTTTATGAAACATTTAACACAATTTTTCTCGATAGGAACAAATTTTTTTCTTCTTCCTCCCAGGGAAAGGCACTACACCTTATAAAGACACCCTTGTAATCCTTTAAGAGATAAAAAGCGTCCATAATGGCTCATTCACTAAAACAGCAAAGAACACCCGGCGTCACATCCACCAGACGTCCATTTCAATTCATTTCTCATCCCTTCTCGTCTTCTAATGGGGAAACAATACTCCCTGATAAATAGGCCGCAAGGCATGATGAAATTCTAAACCCGGGATCAGATGGCTCCAGCCTCGAGACTCGATGCCACCTCAAGATTCACAATGTATGTAGGTCTGCCCTGGTCCACTAAATCATAAATGTAACTGCTGGGTAATCTGTCACATTAAATATAAATCAACTAATCTTCACATTTTAGAATTAATTATAGAAGCTTGCAAGCATATTAATTTAGATGAAGAAGCTTCTGTCAACCTAATTTCTGCATTCACCTATTTATCAAAGCTTATGAAACATTTAACACAATTTTTCCTCGATAGGAACAACTTTTCTTCTTCTTCCAGGGAAGCAAGCACCAATCTTATAAAGACACTTTGTAACTTTAAGAGACAAATGTCCATAATGGCTCATTCATCCCCTAAAAACAGCAAGAAAATTCGGCGTCATATATCTACCAGACGTCCATTTTCACTTATTTCTCATCCTCCTTCTCGCCTTCTTAATGGGGAAACAATATTCCCTGATTAAATAGGCCGCAAAGGCATGATGGTAAATTCTCTAAAACCCGGGATCAGATGGCTCCAGCCTCGAGACTCGATGCCACTAAAGATTCACAATGCATGTGTCTGCCCTGGTCCACGCTAAATCATAAATGTAGTCTGCAATCTGACACATTAAATATAAATCAACTAATCTTCACACATTTTAGAATTAATTTATAGAAGCTTGTAAGCATATTAATTCTAGGGATGAAGAAGCTTCTGTCAACCCAATTTCGCATTCACCTAGCTTATCAAAGCTTATGAAACATTTAACACAATTTTTCTTGGATAGGAACAACTTTTCTTCTTCTTCCAGGGAAGCAAGTACTCACCTTATAAAAGACACCCTTTTGTAACTTTTTTAAGAGATAGCCGTCCATAATGGCTCATTCATCCCTAAAACAGCAAAGAACACCCGGCGTCATATCTACCAGACGTCCATTACCTTATTTTCATCCCTTCCTCGCCTTCTTAATGGGGAAACAATATTCCTGATTAACAGGGCTCGCAAGGCATGATGGTAAATTTAAAACCTCGGGATCAGATGGCTCCAGCCTCGAGACTCGATGCCACTAAAGATTCACAATGTATGTAGAGTCTGCCCTGTCCACGCTAAATCATAATGTAGTCTGCACTGGACACATTAAATATAAATCAACTAATCTTTCACAACATTTTAGAATTAATTTATAGAAGCTTGCAAGCATACACTCTAGGGATGAAGAAGCTTTCTGTCAACTCCACTTTTGCATTCACTCTACCTAGCTTATCAAAGCTTATGAAACATTTAACACAATTTTTTCCGATAGGAACAACTCTTCTTCCTCTCCCCAGCAGCAAGTAATTACACCTTATCAAAAGACACTCTTCTTTTCGAACTCTTTTTAAGAGATAAAAGTAAGTGTCACACGGCTCATTCATTCCCAAAAAAACAGCTAAGAACACCGGCGTCACATCCACCGACGTCCTTTTCACCTTACTCCCAACCCTTCCTCACCAGACCCCTTGTTGACGAAGAGAATATCACCACGAATCGTCCTTGCAGCTCTACTTTCTACCCTGAGGGCTTTGACCCAAAACTTCCAACAACGGAACTCTGTTTATATGACACGAAAAGGAGTGTCGCAAAGTCAACAGACCGCACCCACCATTTTATTGAACTTTCTCGCTCGCGCTTCTTTTAAATTTTCACTTAATCGGACCGATAGTATTCGCCCTGAATATTACAATCCAGAAGCACCTCTACGGAAAGTGTGAGGCTCTCGAGGCTGAAATGTGGTAACCCGCGGAATGCTTCTGTTTGATGTTTTCTTTAGTTTTGCTTTTGTTGAATGTCATTGTAAAACAGCTGTAGCTCTCAGCAAGGTTGTTGGTGGCCTTGTTAATTATCGCGAGATTATTCCAGAATCTTCTCCGCTTGAAGTGCAATTTCGGTTTACTGCACACCGATGTTAAAGATATGTACGTGCATCATTTTGCTGCAGTTAATTTGGAAGTAGAATATTTCGAAGACGGGTTTTTTTAACCATGAGGTTCATATCTAAGTTTGGTCGTACAAAATGTTGCCATGGGGAAATATTTTCAAAAGCGCTTTTCCCCAATGCTTGTTAGCAAACACTGTTACAGTAAAACTACTATGCCATACCCAGAGTCCGATTTCAAGCTCACGTCCGATCTTCAAAATTTCCTGATTTACTCCAGTGAATGAGGCGAAAGAGGAATTGCTGTAATAGAGAAAATTTGACGTATTCGAAAAAAAGTTGACGTCATTCCGCCATTGAAATAAATTCATTGTTTAAACTGTTTACATTCATTGTTGATGAGAAAGTGGATGAGTCCCCTTACCCAGTCACCAGTTCGAACTAAAATTAAAAAAGTTTTGGCAGCTTTATAAATTTTGTTTAATATTAATATAATTTTGAATTACGAAAGATTGAATAAAATTAAGGTTCTTTTGTCTAAATTTTTAACTTAATTTTTTCGCTTTCTCAAACTCTGTGCTAGTGTTATTAAAGAGGATCATTGGTAGGCAGTTTTGAATTTTATACTGTATTTTTTTTTTAATTCACTTCTCCAAGCCACCCCCAGCGTGTCTGGATTTCAACTAAAGAACATGGTAACCCTATTTTACCTTAAAAAATTACAGTGCGTGTATAAGCGTGTGTATGTCCATGATTGTTCCAGCATCTTCTCCCAACGTGATTGAGCAATTTTAATGAAACTTGGTACACTTACCATTGACCATATTGTAAGGGCAAATAAGTCCCAAAAAACCATCTCATCTTGGGAAAAGCAGAGTGTAGCCTAAATACACATAACATATAAAAAATGGACAAATAAAAGGTAACGTTTATCATTTTTCTCAGATAGAATGATAAAGGAAGACGTTTTTCTGAAGATATTCCATTTATTAAATTCAGAGCAATTCATTTACAGTAATTATTTTTATATTGGACGGGCTTTTATTCATGTATTTTTTTTTAAAACTTAAAAGAATTATCTTAATTATGGCACTTTCAACAGAATGAATTTATAATTAAAGAACTTTGATTTCCAAGTGTTTAGTGTGAAGATATCAAGTTATTCAATTTGATATTTGTTGTTCATTTTATAACAGCTATTAAAAAATATTTTACCTTTATCAACTAAGAAGTTGATAGTATATTTGGGAGAAAAAATGCTATTTACGGCAAAATTTTTTTGTGAACAATTTTCAGCGCACGCGTTATTATCGTAAATTGATAACAGATACGGTTGGTAGCTTAGCAATCAACATTTCTTTTGATTATAAATTTTTTCGAATTTAGCAGAGAATGAAACAATAATGCTCACATTTTCAAATTAAATATTCATCCATCCACAAGCCGAAAGTTTTTTTGTCGATTTATTTCCGGAAATCAATAATTTAAATTAACACCAGTATAACAAACTTAAAATTTCTGTGGTCATTATTTTTCAATGCCTTCACTTAGATTTATAAAGAAGGAAGCCGTTTTATGCATCAAAAGCATATGTTTTCCATATAATTAATTCCAAGTTTTGCGGAATAGAAATAATCATGTTCAAAACCAAAAGTTGAAATTCTTTTAAAATATTGCACCAGTTATGAAATGTTAGGAAATAAATATTTTTAAATGAAATCGGAAGAATGTCGATTTTGAAATTAAAGGTTTTCCGTTTCATGTTGCTTTCACTTTCTTTACTCTTTTGTTTTGTTTATTAAACAGTGGAAGTACAAGAAGAGGTATTTTATATAAATTTTACGTTTAAACTTATGTATAATTTTTGCTGTCTAGTATTCGAACTGCACAAAAGAGAAAGCACTGTAATGTGAACAAATTTAAACTCGAGATTTTGAATCTCTAAGTTTAAGATCTTCCTGAATCCAAGCAAACCATTTTGGAATTATGTTTATGTATCAAATAGACCACTAATTCGATTGGACCAATTACTCCAAATAGGCCCCTTCTGTTTAAGGGTCTCGTGCCAGAGTGCTAAAAAGCAATGTACTCAAACTTGTTCAAATTAAAATCATATCAATGTTTTGGTTTCATAGCATTATCCTTAGAGTTTCTTGAATATATGTTTCTAAGTTAATTGCAAATCAATGCTGTCAAAATTTTCTCTTACATATAGCTGACACTGTTTTGAAGTCAACAGTCGTGGCCAATTTTCCCAACTGTAATAAGAAAATAAAATTATAATTATAATAGAAAGGTAAGAAGTATTTAGTTACATAAGGCATGCCGCTTTTACATGGAAAAAAACAAAGCATGGCAGTGACATAACAGCCCTAAATCAAGGGAATGTCATTGTATTTGGCAGACACCTAAATCCCTAAATCAAGGGAATGTCATTGTTTTGTAGAGAGGACTGGGTATTTTGGCAGTGACACCCTGTGCCTAAATCAAGTGGGAATGTGTCATTGCTTTTGTAGAGAGGACTGGGTATTTTCGCAGTGACACACCAGCCCCAAGTCGAGGGAATATCATTGTTCTGTAGAGAGGACTGGGCATGGGCAGTGGCACCCAGCCCTTAGTCTAGGGAATGTCATTACTTTGTAGAGAGGACTGCATTTTGGCAGTGACACACCAGCCCTAAATCAGGGGAATGTCATTGTTTTGTAGAGAGGGACTGGGTATTTGGCAGTGACACCCCTGTTCTAAATCAAGGGAATGTCATTGTTTTGTAGAGAGGACTGGGTTTGGCAGTGACACCCCAGCCCTAAATCAATCAAGGGAATGTCATTGTTTTGTAGAGAGACTGGGTATTTTGGCAGTGGCCACCCCAGCCCTAAATCAAGGGAATGTCATTGTTCTGCAGAGGAGGACTGGGTGATGGCAGTGACACCCCAGCCCTAAATCGTGGGAATGTCAATATTCTGTAGAGAGGACTGGGTATTTTGGCAGCACACCCCAGCCCCAAATCAAGGGAATGTCATTGAAATTGTAGAGAGGACTGGGTATTTTCCTGGGCAGTGACACCCCTGGCCCTAAATCAAGGGAATGTCATTGTTCTGTAGAGAGGACTTCAGAATGGCAGTGACACCCCCCAGCCCTAAATCATGGGAATGTCATTACCTGTAGAGAGGACTGGGTATTTTGGCAGTGACACCCCAGCCCCAAATCAAGGGAATGTCATTGTTCTGTAGAGAGAGGACTGGGTATTTTGGCAGTGACAACTCAGCCCCAAATCAAGGGAATGTCATTGTTCTGTAGAGAGACTGGGTCTGTATGGCAGTGACACCCCAGCCCTAAATCAAGGGAATGCTGTTCTGTAGAGAGGACTGGGTATTTTGGCAGCACACCCAGCCCTAAATCAAGGGAATGTCATTGTTCTGTAGAGAGGACTGGGTATTTTGGCAGTGACACCCCAGCCCTAAATCAAGGGAATGTCATTGCCCTAGAGAGACTGGGTAGTTTGGCAGTGACACCCCAGCCCCCCCAAATCAAGGGAATGTCATTGTTCTCAGAGAGGACTGGGTATTTGGCAGTGACACCCCAGCCCTAAAATCAAGGGAATGTCATTGCTCTGTAGAGAGACTGGGTGATGGCAGTGACACCCCAGCCCCAAATCAAGCTGGAATGTCATTGTTCTGTAGAGAGGACTGGGTATTTTGGCAGTGACACCCCAGCTCCCAAATCAAGGGAATGTCATTGTTCTGGGTAGAGAGGACTGGGTAGTTTGGCAGTGACACCCCAGCCCTAAATCAAGGGAATGTCATTGTTCTGTAGAGAGGACTGGGTATTTTGGCAGTGACACCCCAGCCCTAAAATCAAGGGGAATGTCATTGTTCTGTAGAGAGGACTGGGTATTTTGGCAGTGACACCCCCCAGCCCCAAATCAAGGAATGTCATTGTTCTGTAGAGAGACTGGGTATTTTGGCAGTGACACCCCAGCCCTGAAATCAAGGGGAATGTCATTGTCTGTAAAGAGAACTGGGTATTTTGGGCAGTGAACACCCCAGCCCTAAATCAAGGGAATGTCATTGTTCTGTGAGAGGACTGGGTATTTTGGCAGTGACACCTTCAGTCTCTAAATCAAGGGATTGTCATTGTTTTGTAGAGAGGACTGGTATTTTCGCTTCTTTTTCTGTGGAACAGGGGCACGCAGCAAGTTTAGTAAAACCGTAACAGATTTTGACTACCCAAAATATTGGCAGTTTTGAAGACAGCCGGCTGGAAGCTCGAATTATTGTGGTGAGACACACTAAAAGTAGATTTGCTTTTAATTAAGAAAACAATTATTCTCAGTCAACATAATTTTATTATACGTTTTCTTTTAGCTATTTAGAGAAATCATCAACACTGCTTTTCTTAGCATCTTTAGAATTAAACACTATTAAGATTATTTTTAAAAAATATTAAAATTTTTAACAATAAGTAATATTAATTTATTTTATCAAAAAATTCTATATTGTTTATCTGGTTTATTATGTATTATTTCTTAAAACTTAAATATAGGGTTTTAACCAAAATTGTTTCCAATTGGGTCTCGTATCTCCTAAGGTCGGCCCTGAGTCGGTCTACTCTTTAAACGGAACCATATTGGACGAATGGAATTATTTCAGAATCTTAACACCGAAATTACATTTTTATAGAAATTTCGGCGAACCATTAACGAGAATTCTGTCTATCTATTAGTCGGTCAGTGTACATGTGAATAATATATCTGATATCTGGGTATATGAAGTTTAGCATATGATTTCTTATTACTGAAACTGTTGATCTGTATCAGGTATTGCAGGGTTGTGATGGCCGAGTGATAAGGTTTCGGTTTCGGGGCCTGAGGGATTCTAGGTCGAAAGCTCGTTGCCACAGACAAAATCCTTAAACAATAATTCACATTAGTATTTTTTTAAATTACTGAACTGTGTTGCTTATTTCATTAAGAAAGAACATGCCCACCATTTGGCATGCACATATGGGAATCTGAGGTTTACGCTAGTTGGTTCCAGATCCATTAAAAAAAATTTTTTTAAAAGTATTTTCTATAGTTTAGAGTGTTGCGAAAGATTATCATTTGTTACTGAGCTATAAAGGCCGATGCGTCTAGTGTGTCCCGGATTTGGGGGCCGAGAGTTCTAGATTCGAAACCCGATTGCATTGAAGATCCGCTATGTATATAGCCCTGGTGCACTAAATTCGAAGTCGTACCACACCAGTTGGGGAAGTGTCCTACAGCTGGCATGATGTGGTTTGGAAAGCGGGAGTGCCAGCCCAGGTGTCGTACTCTTTCACCTGACGTGGTTCAAAACCAAGAGGTGCATCCCACGATGACCTTTATGTTGCCTTCAAACTGACGTTAATAGCACAGAAACTTTTCAAATGTTACTAAAGTCTGAGAACGAGAAGAGATCCGAAATGCATGCTCACCCTCTTCTGTAACTTACGAAGCTAAGCACAAACTGTTCATGCTGAGTAATTATATGAGAAAGCCGAGAAGAGAAATTCCCGGTGGTTCAATAATCGTTAAAAATGATTTAAGAAGTGATGTGACAGAAAACAAGAGAAATAATAACGTAAATAAATAGAAACCAGCGGGAGAAATTAAACTTTCTCGTATACCATTTCTCGAAAACTCGTATAGAGGTCAGTTCCCTACACCCTCGCCTGGATAAAAATTGAATTTGCTCTTATCTCAGAACGCAACAAGTTTCTCCAGGACACGTAAAACAACAAACAAACGAAATAAAATATCCAACAGGACCAGAAGTCCCCAAAAGGGAGAAAAAAGGAGCCGAAAGGGAAGAAAATAAGCCACGCAGGAGTCATTAAGCATAAGCCTTTCGTTGAAGTCTCTGGATTATCATCCACAGAGATTGTGTCCTGTACGCATACTCGTGGAGATCAAAAAAGTAAAAAAAATTGAATATGCAATTTGAACATCTCTTTTTAACCGATTGAGATGAAAAAAATTGGGAACAGGTCTATACTAATATTAGCATTCTCGACAATTTTCAAGTTTTATTTATCTAACCTAAAGGGCTTATGATATAATTTTAGCGAGTATGCTAATATACACCGACAGATAGTCAACCTTTATTTGATTGGCCTAAATTATACGAATTCCATAATTCCCTGATGATAAAATTTGTCTACCAAATTTATTTTAACGAAGGTTCAAGTTGGTGAGCTAATGCGTTCACATTAACACGGACAGACACACAGACAAATCGTGAACGGGATTTGGCCCAAAACTTCTGACAGAAACCTACTAGGTAGCGACACCACATACCAAATTCTACTCCCTGTAGATTTAATAGTTTTGGAGTTTATCGTGTCTCACAGGGCGTAATAAGGACAAACAGACATAATTCCAAAGGGTTTGGGGAGGTCTATCTAAACATGAGATTCACTGTAAATCAGAGTCTGAATTTTTTGCTGATTACTCTCTTGTTTGTTTCTGCATACAAATTCTAATATTCTGTATTACTCGCATACAAATTTCTGCATACAACAAAATTCCTGGAAAAAATTCAGAAGTTAAAAAGTGTGGTTCCTGTTGATATTTTATAAATGATTGTATGCAAAATGAACTTTACCTTTAACATAAATCTTCTGACGGAGGTCTGCAAAAGTAAAAAAGGTTTTAATATTCTTTCTGGTTGAAACAAATCGTAAATGTCGTTCTTCTTTTATGAACGGTCCAAGAAAGTTTAAATTACTATAGAACTTACCTGACCTGAAAATCAAGTTTTTTTAGCAATGCAACTTGCTATGGAAAGAGTTAATGGGGTAAATTTTGCAAATTCTATGAAATTGTGTTTCTGTTGTGTCAATGATTTTTTTGTCTCATTTATTTATATCATAGGTAGATGAAATGTGCTTTTGCCGGCGTTAAGATCCTTTCTCGAATATAAAACAAACCTAATGGTATTTATCGCAATAATTTCAATTTACGGCTCTTAAGAATAGGTACTAACAAACTCACGAGCAGTTTATAAAGGTTATTCTTGGAAAAAAGAGACCGGTAGATCTAACTACTCAAAAATGAATAAATAAAAAATAAAATGAAAACATTTTAATCTGGCTTTTTTATACTTAATTCTCCTAGTTGCTATCAACAATCATTGCACTAATAATAAAAAAGCGACAAGCTTTTTTAGAAAACTCGCTTATGAAAGTTCTGAAATGAAAATTAATTTTATCAAAATGGGAAATGGTGTTTTGAGGAAATCAAAACAAAAAATAGTAAAGGATAAAGCAATATAAATTACCCATGTTAATAAATTTAACAGTCATAACATATTTAGTTTAGTTATAGTTTAACGTCCGGTTTGATGCAAACACGACAGCGTTTTGGGACGGACCTCGTACTTGAACCGCGGTCAGATGGACGAGGACGACACTGAACTGTCTAAGCTTCCTCACCATATGGGAGGACATTTCGCTCACGGCGTCATATTTGGGGCGAGCCAGGCCCATATACGTGGCGGATCTTCAGAGGAACCTCCCTCGGGCCTCGAAGCCGAAACATTACCACGAAGCCATCGGTAGGTCATAAATTATAGAACCCATTTAAAAAAATTAATAAAACTAATACTGCTAAAACTGAGTTTTTGTAAATTAATTAAAACATTTTTTTCTTAGATAGGTGGTGTACCATTATGGCGTTCTACCTGCTACATGAGATTTCCATATGCAATGACTACCGACCAGTAGCCGATGGTTTCCTTTAATTTTTCTTGAATATCTCGAAAACTATTCAGTTTTCGTACAGAACACGGTAGCAAATTAAAGAGTAAAAAATTCCCGGTAAATATATACTTTATTTCTTCTTCTAGCTTTAATACTTTCGCAGATAATGGATCTCAAAAAATGGAAGAGGTCCATTAATTTACGACCACCTGCAAGGCGTGTAATTCGGCAAACTCATTTACAAAAGCGCCAAAGATCAGCACTCAACGATAGCAATACGTAACTGAACCAGCAG
>BGPR01003363.1:98429-123620 GCA_013235015.1 Araneus ventricosus | reverse complement strand
ATTTTGGCAGTGACACCCCAGCCCTAAATCAAGGGAATGTCATTGTTTTGTAGAGATGACTGGGTATTTTCGTTTCTTTTCTGTGGAACAGGGGCACGCAGCAAGTTTAGTAAACCGCGACAGTTTTTGACTGTCCCAAAATATTGGCAGTTTTTGAAGACAGCCGGCTGAAGCTCGTGAATTGTAGAGACACACTAAAGTAGATTTGCTTTTTATTAAGAAAACAATTATTCTCAGTCAACATAATTCTTTATTATGTTTTCTTTTAGCTTATTTAGAGAAATCATCAACACTGCCTTTTCTTAACATCTTTTAGAATTAAACACTGTTAAGATTATTTTTTAAAAATATTAAAATTTTTAACAATAAGTAATATTAATTTATTTATCAAAATTCTATATTGTTTATCTATTTATTATGTATTATTTCTTAAAACTTAAATATAGGGTTTTAACCAAAATTGTTTCCAATTGGGTCTCGCATCTCCTAAGGCCGGCCCTGAGTCGGTCTATTTTTTAAACGGAACCATATTGACGAATGGAATTCGGTTTGCAATCTTAACACCGAAATTCTACATTTTTATAGAAATTTCGGCGAAATCCACTAACGAGAATTCTGTCTATCTATTAGTCGGTCAGTGTACATGTGAATAATATAGCTGATATCTGGGTATATGAAGTTTAGCATATGGATTTATTACTGAAACTGTTGATCGGTATCAGGTATTGCAGGGTTGCGATGGCCAAGTGATAAGGTTTCGGTTTCGGGGCCTGAGGGATTCTAGGTTCGAAAGCTCGTTACACAGACAAATCCTTAAACAATAATTCACATTAGTATTTTTTTAAATTACTCAACTGTGTTTAAGAGTTTCATTAATTCATTTTGGCATATGGGAATCTGAGGTTTATGATAGTTGGTTCCCAGATCTATTTTTTTAAAAATTTTTTTAGTATTTTTCATAGTTTAGAGTGTTGAGAAAGATTATCATTTGTTAATAAGCTATAAAGGCCGATGCGGCCTAGTGGTAAGGTCCCGGATTTGGGGCCGGAGAGTTCTAGATTCGAAACCCGATTGCATTGAAGATCCGCCATGTATATAGCCCTGGTGTGCATTAAATCTGAAGTCGTACCACACCAGTTGGGGGAAGTGTCCTACAGCTGGCATGGTGCGGAAGTTTGGAAAGGGGAGTACCAGCCCAGGTGTTGTAGTTTTCCCCTGGTTCAAAACTAAGAGGTGCATCCCAAGATGACATTCATGTTGCTTCAAAATGGGACATTAATAGAACTGAAACTTTTCAAATGTTGGCCAAAGTCTGAGAACGAGAAGAGATCCGAAATGTATACTCGATTCTCTTCTGTATACTACGAAGCTAAGCATAAAACTGTTCATGCTGAGTAATTATATGAGAAACACGAGAAAAGAAAATTCCCGGTGATTCAATAATCAAGTTAAAATGATTTAAGAAGTGATGTGACAGAAACAAGAGAAAATAATAACTTAAATAAATAGAAACCAGCGGGAGTGGCCTCCCCTAAACTTTCTCGTATACTCATTTCTCTAAAACTCACGTATAGCGTGTCAGTTCCCCGCGCCCTCGCTCGGTTAAAAATTTCGAATTTGCTCTATTCGCAGAAAGCAACAAGTTTCTCCAGGACACGCAAAAACAACAAAACAAAAAGAAATAAAATAATCCGAGCAGGATCAGAATTCGCCAAAAGGGAGAAAAAGGAGCCAAAAGGGGAAGAAAAAAGCGCCAAGCAGAAGTCATTAAGCATAAGCCTTTCGTCATGAAGCCGCGAATATTATGCACAGAGATTTCTTCCAGTACGCATGCGCGTGGAGATCAAAAGTAAAAAAAAATGAATATGCAATTTGAACACCTCTTTTTTAACCGATTGAGATGAAAATTGGGAACAGGTCTATAATTAATATTAGCATTCGTGATACCGAGTTTTATTTATCTAAGCCAAAGGGCTTATGAGATATAATTTTTACGAGTATGCTAATATACAGACCGACAGACAGTTAACCCTTTGACGAATTTGGCCGAAACTTTATACGGACCTACATTCCCGATGGTAAAATTGTGTACCAAATTTTATTTATCTAGCTATTCAAGTTTGTGAACTATCGCGTTCACATTTACACGGACATACAGACAGACAAACTTCCCGTGAATGGATTTTGTCCAAAATTTGACAGAAACCTACTGTGTAAAGACACCACATACCAAATTTCATCCCTGTGGATTTAATAGTTTTTGAGTTATCGTGTCCACAGGCACACAGACAAACATAATTCCAAAATTGCGTTTTTCGGACTGAGGGAGGTCTAAAACATGAAGATTCATCAAAATCTCGAGTTCGAATTTTTTGACGATTACAATAATTTCTGTTTGTATACTTCGTATACAAATTTAATATTCGTATTAATTCGTATACAAATACCCTTTCGAACACAAATAAAATCGGGAAAAAATTCTAGGAAGTTAAAAGTGTGTGGCTCCTGTTGGTATTTTACAACATTTGTATGCAAAATGAAATCTTTACTCTTAACATAAATCTTCTGACGGAGGTCTATGTGTAAAAAAAGGCTTTAATATTTCTTTCTTGTTGAAACAAATCGTAAATGTCGTTCTTTATGAATTGTCCAAGAAAGTTTTAAATTTATAATGGTGAATCCTACCTTGACTTGAAAATCAAGTTTTTTTTAGCAATGCAACTGCTATGCAGAAAGAAGTTAATGTAGTAAATTTTGCAAATTTAAGTGAAAGTTCGTGCTTCTGCTGTGTCACGATTTTTTTATGCCCCATTTGTTTACGATGCAGGTCAAATAGGTAGATGAAATGTTCTTTGCCATGTTAAGACTTTCGCGAATATAAACAAACCTAACGTGGTATTTATCGTACAATTCAAATTTACGGCCTTTTTGTAGAATAGGTATCAAATCACGAAAGCAGTTTATGTTGTCATTCTTAAAAAGAGACCCTGTAGATCTAACTACTCAAAAATGAATAAATAAAAATAAAACGAAGCATTTTTACTATTTTTTTTTATAATTTAATTCTCCTAGTTGCTATCAAATAATCATCAAGCACCAATAATAAAAGCATAAGCTTTTAGAAACCTCGCTTTTATTAAAGTTCTAAAATGTAGAAAATTAATTTTTTTATCAAAAATGTGGAAAATGTGTGTGTGTTTTATGAAATTCAAAACAAAAATAAAAGTGTGATGTGCTAATATAAACACTCTACGTTAATTGGAATTTTAATCACAGTCATAATATATTTTAGTTTAGTTATATTAACGTCCGTTTTATGCAACACGACAGCTATTTTGGGACGGACCTCGTAATTTTGAACCGCGGTCAGGCAGACGTGAGGACGACACCCGAACTGTCTAGGCTTCCTCACCATATTAGCGGGAGGACATTTCGCCCACGGCGTCATATTTGGGGAGCGCCAGGCCCATATACGTGGCGGATCTTCAGAGGAATCCCTCGGGCCTCGAAGCCGAAACATTATCACTAGGCCATCGTGGTGGTCATAAATTATAGAACACATTTAAAAAATTAATAAAAAACTAATAATGTTAAAACTGAGTTTTTGTAAATTAGTTAAAAAAATATTTTTTCCAGATAGGTGGTGTACCATTATGGCGTTCTAAATTTGCTACAGCGAGAGATTTCCATATGCAATGGCTACCGATCAGCAGAAGCCGATGGTTTCCTTTTTTAGTTTTTCTTGAATATCTCGAAAACTATTCAGTTTTCGCATTGCAATTGATTTAGGAAATTAAAGAGTGTAAAATCCCCTATTAATACATACTTTTATTTTTTTCTAGCTTTAATAATTTCGTAGATAACGGCTCTCAAAAATGGGAGATGTCCAATAATTTATTTTCCACCTATACCAGCAGTGATGTAAAATACCCAGGTATTTATTTTTAAGGGTAAATACCCAAAATGGGTATTTACCTGGGTATTTATTTTTCAATTAACTCTATTGAGATAAAAGACAGGCACTGCTGTGAAATATTATTTCTATATATAATATAAATATGTATAGAATATACATTGAGCATTAGGTAAGATAAAAAAAAAAAGAAATATTGTTTTATGAACCTTATAAATTATATAAAGACTAAAAAAATTAAGCAGAAAAAGTAAAAACGCAATACTATATCATAGATCTTGCATAAAATGCGTGGTTTAAATGTCAATCCTTTTTTATCACAATGAGTAAAGGAATAATAATGTATTTGTTGCTTTTTAAAAATGAGAGTTATTTTAACTAAATGAAAAAAAGAAATAATGAGTTTGGTTTAGAATGATAAACAGCTGATAATAAAAACTAAAATGAAAGATATAATTGTTTATCATTCTTTTTGGATTAATTAGTCAAAGTACCAGACATTGCTGATGAAAAGTTAGCAGATGTTTCATTTCTAACAGTTTTTAAAAGAGAATTATTCTGAAAGTAACATTCACTCATATTACTTTCAACAAAGTTAAGTGATCTTTGTAACAAAATTTCAGCAACAAGAAAGTTGAATTCTTTTGTTGCTGAAACTGTTGTATTATTTGACGATATATTAGATACACACACTCACACAAAGTTTCCTGGTTAGATGCGATTCATCTGGATCATAAACAACAATAGTTAAAGGTTCTTGAAACTCTAAATTTGAAGTAGTTGTCATGGTTGGAATTTGATTAAAAGAAAATTCATCTAAATAGGGAGTTTCAAATAGACAAGGAACAGAACAAGTGCAAGGCTACGTAAAGAACACAGGTTAAATCTCTATCGGAATTTGAAGTTCCAAATTACTTTGTTAAGGGAACCATGAATATCAATTTTGCATAAGAGAGTCAGTTGAAATTATATTCCAGGTGAAAAGATGATTGCCGAAGGCGACTAGTATAACATAAACTGTGTTAAAAATTATTACTTCAAACCGGAAAAACTAAATTATCCCCCGATCCCGTTTAAGTTCTGGAATACTTTATTCTGAATCCTGTTAGAAATTGTGTTGTTATATAATTTAATTAAAACTTTTTAAAAAATTATAAACTATGTATTAGGCATATAAATTTTATATGTTTGATTTTGAATCTCCATTCACAAATACTTTAAAAAAATATCCAGTTTTGGGGTACTTACTTATTTTTTTTATCTCATTTTGAATCACCTTTCGCAAATACTTCTTTTTTTGCAAAATATCCATTTTTTGAAATTTTATCTGTTTAATTTTGAATCACCATTCGCAAATACCTTTTTTGCAAAGTATCCAGTTTTGGGATAATTATAGTTTTTATGTTTCATTTTGAATCACCATTCGAAAATGCATTTTTTTTTTTATTTTTGCAAAATATATAGTTAAGAGTATTTATAAATTTTACATGTTTTATTTTGAAATACCATTCACAAATACATTTTTTTGCAAAATATTCAGTGTATGGGTATTTATAAATTTAATATTTCTTTTTGAATCACCATTCTCAAATACTTTTTTTTTTGTAAAATACCCAGTTTTGGGTATTTATAAATTTTAAGTTTAATTTTGAATCGTCATTCACAAATACTTTTTTTTCTTACAAAATATCAAGTTGTTGGGTATTTATAGAAGTTTGTGTGTTTCATAGTGAATCAGCATTAGAAAAGTTTTTTCCCCGCAAAATACCCAGTTTTTGGGTATTTACCCAGGCCTTGGGTAAATACCCGGGTATATACCCAAAAAATATTTACCTACCCACTGGGTATTTACCCACCCCACATCACTGTATACCAGTGCTCGGCAAACTCATTTCGTGGCAAAGAGCCAAAGATCAGCAGTACAACGATTAAGATTTCTTTTGAGAGCCAAAATCATTTGAAGAACCACGTTGTCAGGAGTCAATTTAAACTAGCTGTTAACATTAAATAAAACCAGATATTATAATAATCGTCCCTAGTCGAAGTGAATTCGTGGTAAAGACGCACTCAAGTGATTAAAGAGCAGCGGTTTGCCGACCACTCACCTTGACCACCGTAACGGCGAGTTACCTATCCGAAAAAAAACTTTCTAAAATGCGCTCTCATTTAGAAGAAAAAACGTAGTTGTAACACTATTAGTTTTTCTTATTAATTTTTGAAATGTGTCCAATAATTTATGACTTTAATTTTAATGAATGTTTAAGAACTTTTTTCTATATTCATGATGGCTTTATTTCTTTATCATATTATTTTCAGGGATTGACGAATTATGGATTTTTGATTTGAGCTTTAGATTTTTGACACAGAAGTTATTTTCTGCATTTTAATGAAATGGTGTATTTAAAAAACGTTTATTTTTTATTATTTTCTATTTTTCAGTCTTGAATACATATCATAATTCCTTGTTAACTATGAGAGTTGTGGTATGAAATCATAATTTTTTTTAGAATTTTGGCCTTTCTTTAAATCTCAAAAAGCTGCATAACTTTTTAACGGAACATCATTACACTTATATTTTGGTTCATTACCTAGACAGTATCATAAATAAAATGTATGCCAAATTTCAGGCCGGTATTTTAAATTGAATTTTAGTAATCGTGCTTGAAAAACGAAAATTTTGGAAAAAATCGCATTTTGAAAAAAAATTAGTTTATTTATGTTTTGAATTTACAATGAGAAGAAAAAACAGTTTTTCTTCAATACTCCCCAATTTCGTAGACTACTTCTTCTTTTTTTGCCAGCTTAGTTCATTTTTTTTAAATTTTCAGTGATGGAAATTTTTTCTTAATCGTTTTCTTGAGCCTGATAAGTCATTATCGTTATCTGCCATTCAGCCGCATGTTATTTGATCTGGAGATATTTTTAGTGATTAATATTAGTCATAAATAAAATTTATGTGATTTTCCTAAGTTTATGATCAAAAACCGCATCATTAATGGAAAATCAAGATACTGCAACGATTTTAAGTAACCTAAATTTGCAACAGTGTCATAAAAAACAAAGGAATTCGCATCGAAAATCTTCCAAAATAGTATGTGGCGTATGGAAAAAGCACAAAAGAAAAATAAACAATAACATTAAAAAATATTAAGTAAAAACAATGAAAAATTCTTCTTTATCGTATTGTTTAATATTTCATTTTCAGCTGTTAAATTCTACTAAAATGTCTCTAATTTCACTTCTGATCATCATAGATGTGAAATAAAAATTGTTTTGAAAACTAAAAAGAATAGTCCTTTCAGATAAGACATTAACCTTTAATTCCTATGACCTTTGGAATAGAGGCACCTCAAAATACGGGAACGTCCCAGTTCCTCTTTCAAAGATAAGGGAAATTCACTTCCCCCTCAAAAACCGAAATGGCAGCTGGCACTCTCGAAATTCTAAGAAAACCCCGTGTTCTCCAAACCCGTCCGGGCGAGCCATTCTAACGAAGAAAGCGTGCGCTGCAGGTGTGAAATCAATCACACTTAACGACAGGGGATGGAAACTTCACAGTGATATTCGGACGTTTCGGACGGCCGCCGTCTTTTGCTTGTAAAGACGTTTGGGGCGTTCCCGTATTGATAGAGTTAAAAAAAATTGTGATATTCTGTCGAAAATGATTTTTCAACGTAGGCGGATACCTTTAGAGAATTGATTGGTTCTCCGGGAGGTGAAGGCCTCTGCACATAAGAGGCTAGCAGGCGCGTAGAAGGGGTGGAAAAGGAACAAGGTGAACAAATTTTGCATCAAATATTGCAAAGATTGAAAACAGTTCACAATAATTTTATACGGTTAACAGATAGGTACAATTTTGTTTAATTTTATAAATATATATCAAAAATGCGATGACAAAAATTATAATAGCACAGTAATGACAAATCGTTTCAATTTATAATATCACTCAGTAAAGTTTAAATTTGTTTTAGAACTTTAACGATGAGAAAAGGATACAACAAAACAGAAATAGTGTACCAGGAAAAAGCACAGCAAAAACATGCCGACCCCAAACCTATCAACTACACCATTTGAAGCTACTTGCCCTACCAGCATATTTTTCAGAGTTTGAGAAACTAAACAAGATAATAATTCGATAACAATGAGATAACCAAGTTTTAAATAACTGATAAATACAAGGCACATTGGTTACTTAAAAAATTATCATAACTTCAAGTAGGATTTAAAGGCATCTTGTAGGTTCGATCAAGTTACCCATAAAAAAAATAAGAATATTTTTGGTTCAATAAAATAAGAATAATTTTTATTATTTTGGCTACTTATGACCTTTTCTCCCTCTACGTATTTTTTTTTCTATTTTGTACTATGTTCTATGTTGTTCTGTCCAGTGTATGTTTCTTTTTCATTTTATTTTTTTTGTACCTGATATTTGTTTTTGTCCTTTCTTAAAAAATAAAATTCACCTCCATCCATCCAAACCGGAAAGGAGCCAAATGGCTCTAAACACGGGGATGCAGGTGGTGTAATGTAATGTATACAAGGAAAATGCGATTTTCAAAGAAATCGACAGAAAGATTTTGATGGATATCGATTTCACAGAGTTTGGACGAAACTTTTTTTTAGATTTATGTCTGTCTTCCCGTATGTATGTGAACTCAATAACTCACAATGAGCTAGACGGATGGATTTTAGAATGGGGCCCTCCTCACACCATAACTATAGAAACATATTATATTTATAACCACAATCATTAAATTTTAGACGAGATCCGTCAACGAAAATAATTATCTTTCCTAAAAGCATATTTTCTTTTCTTTACTGTGCTATGAGACTGATGTGATATTCTCAAACAATTAATAAAAACAATTTTTGAAAACAAACTTTTATTAGTTAACTAAAAAGTAGTATATCATAATTTTAAGTTTATTTTTTAACGTAGGACTACATTCTTCCCATTGGAGTCTGAGGAAAAAAATTGATTCACAAGCCAAAACGCCACAAAACTTGATATGGAAGATTCTCTATATCTCGGTAACTACATGTGTTAAAAACATAACTAATATCTTATTTTAGAGATAAAAGGTAACAATAGAAGGCACACAAAAAAATTGAAAATTGATATCGGAGATTCTCTATATCTCGGTAGCTACATATGTTAAAAACATAACTAATGTCTTATTTTAGAGATAAAGGGTGACAACAGAAGTTACAAAAAAGCTTGCTTAAACTTAAAAACTTCCGAGAAAGTTCGAGAAACAAAAGAGACACGCGAGTAAAGTAGTCCTACGCCTTGAACATCAGCGGCTGTTTGAAAAGACAGCCTCCCGTCATTTTTTTAGTTTATTTTAATTCTAATAAAAGTAGAATATTTTAATTTTATTATTTTCTATTCTTGTTGATTTAATTTATCTTTCATTATTGCAAACATTATGGAAACTTCAAATCAGTTCTTCCTGATATCACTCCCAGGTGGCGTAACTCAATTATCACAACTCAACTCAAAAATTGAATGAGGTAGAGAAATAATATTTAGCATATTGTACTAACACCAAAATTGAAGATTTGGTAAAAACCCGTAGGAAAGAAGGTTCTCTTTCTATGCGTGTGCATGTGAACATGGCAATTAAAAAAATAAACCCGCAAGAGCTCATAGATGCAATTTGACATGTACAGAGTTGTTATAAGGTTCCCCTATGCAGAAGGTTCTAGAGCCGGACGAAAATTTTTTTTTACCAGAATGTAGTACAAGTGATGCGCAGTGGCGGACTGAGTATAAAAATAGTGGTTGCCATGAATAAAGGGGCCCTATCACCTAATGAATTTCTTCTAATTTAGGTCTAGCTATATTAACCTCCCGTTTTGAAGCAACACGAGGGCTATTTTAGGTTTCCTATTTACGATTTAGCGGGTATCAGACCTACATACACAATGGATCTTCAGTGTAACTTGGAACTCTCCGGCCCCGAGGCTGAGACCTTACCACTAGGCCACTGAGCCCCAAGTCTGCTTTGGAGTTAATGTCCAAAGAAACCAATATTTTCTTATAACTTTAACAGTGGCAAAAACACGTGAAATAAGGATTTAATGAAACAATAAATTAGTTTGAATTTAATTTGATGACAATAGAAAATATTGTTACAAATTGTATTTTAAATTAATTTTTAAATATTTATTATAATTAGAGAAAAATTGTACCGCAATGAAATCAATATAATTAAAAAGATAATTTGTTGTTCTTTAAGTTGGTGTAAAAAGAGTTTTCCTGTGATAAATGTTTCAGAAGTTATTGGCGAGACCCTGCCACCAGGCCACCGCGGCCTCACAATGAATTTCTTAATAAGGTCTTTGTGATCTTTAGCTTCGAAATTTCACTAATATCACTACATCATTCATCCCAGAAAAATGGAACATTTTCAAAGACATCCTTTGGTTCTCAAATTACGTGATATCCTCCCCCTCCCTTGTTACAGTTTTAACGACCCGAAGAAATTTTTTTTACTTTAGAAAATAGTCGAGTTCGTTCGTCTGTAGTTTTACGACAGCAAAATGCACAAACAACAACAAAAAGCAAGTTGTTTAGCCACCTCCAAGGGTCGCACCCTTCTTGCGCAGAAGGGTTATCCCTTCCCTCTCTCTTTTACACACACAATCCTGGGGCCCCATATTGACTTAATAAGGGGGCCCACTTGCCATCAGGCAAGCTGGCAACCTGACCAGTCCGCCACTGGTGATGCGTACTTTAAAAAGCGAAAGACTGTATGTTCAGAACTGAATTTTGGCAGTGTTTTTTCATATCAAAACTAAAAAAAAAAAACACCCTGAAATGAACTATTCATTTTTGCTTCAATAATAAGAAAAATCTGGAAAAGTCTTCTTAGATAATGGAGCAGAACCACTTCTAGCGAAATTTTTTTAATTTGTTTCTTTTTTAATAGAGCACCTATTGTACTACATACAAGTGAAATTTTGCTTCGTTTAGAGTCAAAGAAGCGACTCTGGGGTCTTTTTAATAGGTTATGGAGACCCTGTATACGGTGTTATCGCCAGAATTTTATCTCTGAATGAGATTAGTTGAGTGTCTGTCGGACCGTCTATTCGAATTTGAACGCGATGAATGAAAAGAACCTACCATGCTAGATGACTGAATTTTAGTACTTGATAATTACACCCAAATTGTAGACCTGTATGTAATTTTGCACAAAATCCATTAGATTGATTTTCTGTCTATGCTAAGACGACAACTTAAAAGCCAAACAAACGAAATTGAGTACTTCGGCTTGACAGTGGCGTATTTTGTCAATAAGAGACCACAGGCGCAAAATTGCTTTTAGGCCACATCCATCAGTACCGCAAATGAGTACAAATAAGTACGAACGACGTCGAATAGGTTTTGAGGCTCCTTAGATGCTCAAGGTACGAGGCGAAGGCCTCTATCGCCTGTGCGAAAAACCGCTACTGCATCTTGACACTAAATTGTATCAATACTTGGACCCAATCAGTCACCGAAAAGAGGAACAAAAGGTATATTCGATGTTCTTCATTATTATACTACGAAGTTAAGCACAAAAATCACTATATTTTGTATATGTTATGGACGGTTAATGTGATAAATCGGTTATTATTAAAAACTAGAAAATTAGCCGTTATGGTATTACGGGTACAAATTGCCTATTCATTCCAGAAATTTCCCGTCAAATTTGAGGTGTTTAAATAGATATTTATGCGAGATAAATGTTTAGCATTGATTGAAAACAAATAAAATAAACATTTGTTTTATGACAGGAAATATTTTTTTATTTACGTATTTCTTTATTCAGAAAACCTCTTGGTAAACAACATTCCGTGTGAAGTATTTTTCGTTGTTTAACAATTTTCCTTGTACTTCAGATGTCTAATCAAAACAAAGCACTTATCTGCTTGTCAAACGTTGCCAAAAAATATTATCAAATTATATCATCACGATCGCAATAAATAATTAGATGCATCGTGGCGTCCAAACTATATCAAGCGCATGATATACCACTGACGTGATTTACTACTTTCTATTGAAAAACGGAAATTAGTTTGAAATATATGATTAATATAATTTAAAATTGAAATTAGAACGACAATTACTTTTTAAAATTTAAAAATATTGAAATTTAGGTGCTATAACAATGAAATAATGCTGTTTAACATCTCGCAGTTCTATGGCATGAATTTTATTGTTGGTGACGTCAGAGCGTTACCGGATCAGTGAGAGATAGATCTGGGCTATTATATTAGTAATAAAAGAATGTTTAAGCAGTTATTATTAATAAGAACCAGAATTTTTATGCGGTTATTATTAATTATGATAGGATGTTATTAATAATAAGTGATTAATCACATTGACCGTAACATATATACGAGTAAACCAGGGGAGAACACTCCCGCTGATTTTTTCCCTCTAAATTACTCTGAATAGAAATACTTTAAATTTAATCATTACTAATTTATAGTTTTATAAACTACAATTACTTACACAAAAAATTGGAAATTTACACAAAGACGCAAAGGTTGTTAGCATCTGTATTAACCCTCTCACACCCAGCGAGGCGGTGCCGGGCGGTCTAAGAATTTCCCCTTAACAACGACGAAAGCCGGTTTCAGGCAGTTGGCTTCTTTTGAGCGGAGGTGAGGTCCTGAGATAGCTTAAGAGATAAGCGCGGTAGGGGGTCCAATTATCCTTGCCAACCACAGCCCATTTCCTTGCGCCTTAAGGGAAGGTTATAAAATGGGATGGGGTAGTGGGGTAAAAGACCACCCTGGGTGGGAGAGTCCATTTCGTGTCGTTTCCTTCCAAAAAGTCCCGGATTTAAAGGAGCTAGAGGAAAAAAGTCGCCTTGGGGTTAAAGAGTTAAAAGTGATTTGAAACAGCGGCTCAATATGCGGCCTTGCAGACGAACTAACATGTCTTTTTCAAACATTACACATCAAGGACATTGTATAAAACTTTTCATAGTCTAAAACACATTAATAATATTACACGATAATTTAAAAGAGTTATTATTACATAATAATTTATTAGTATGTAATTTAGCCGGTCATGAACATTTAGCTATTACAGCCGTTTCGTTGACAGGAGATTCAGCCAATATGTCCGTTCGTAAGACTTAACTGACATGTTTTGATACACAGTCGATGCTCGTTAGAACGACTACACATTATAAAGACCATTCCATTATAACGACCAGTGATAAAATCCCAACTGTGTTTCCTTATGCACTCTATGTTATGTTACTTCCGGTATAACGACCGTCCAGTGTCGTTAATCCCAATACAACGTCCGAATTCTGCGGACACTCTTCCCGGTATTTTTCAAAAATTCTTTTATTTTCTACTTTCAAATCTATTTTAGAAATATATATTTAATTGATAAAATTTTATTTGTAATACCAATGATAAAAAATAATTTGAGTATTTAGTTGGAATCTCTTTAAAAATCGCCTATTTATAAGAAACTGCTGAGCGTGAATGTGTACATTTTTTTAATTATATTCACTATAGCGACCACTCTTTATAAAGACCTTTTGCTGTGGGACGCAGAGGGTCGTTATAACGAGCGTCGACTGTAGTTGAATATATGTTAAGTAACGTAACAGCTTCAATAGTTATTACTTAGCTTCTTCATATAATAGTATAGTACAAGAGATAACAAATAATTATAATCAACCGATCGATTTCTAATCGTGTTTCTAATTAAAATTGAGATAATCGACTGTAACTCTGATTTGAAGTCAATATTCATTGATCTTGGAACACTGAAATCCAACAAATCTTTGACATTCAGATTTGAAAATATTCGAAAACTGATAATTATATATTTAGTTAAACAATAATAATACTTACAATAAAAATTAATTAATTATAATTTAAAGAAGTTTTGCAGATTGTTTATATTTAAGTTTATATTTATACACGACCAGAAAACATGTTGAATAAACATGCTGTCCATTAGTTACAACAATCCTTATTCTTGGAACGGACATATCCGTCAGAATGTGTATTTTTAAAACCAATTTTATTTACAGGTTTTTTTCACTAGAATGTGTATTTTTAAAACCAATTTTATTTACAGGTTGATTTTCACTGAAAAGTTTCCAAATAATAATAATAATAAACGCTCACAAGCTAGGGATTTTTTTGTTTACCACGTTTTGCACATTGAAAGCGTTTAGATTCACGATTTTTATACATTGTTATTCTACTTTGTTTGCGGAAGTCGTTGAACGGGCGAAACGGTAGCGAGAAGTAAACAGCGATATGAACTCACAAACTGAACAGAAGTTTTATTTTCCTCCATGATTTAATTTCACCGATGAAGCATTTTTTTCGTTTATGATTTTTCTGCGGTTAAATACAGAATGAACATCTCCACACTTTCCGGACAACGTGACAAACTTTCAAATGACATGCTTACAGAAAGGAATTTGCTGGTGAAAATCATTTAATTCAACTACTTCGAGATTTGCACCCATTGCAGTGGGTTTTAATGTAGGTTGAACATACGTTCTGCCTTGAAATAAAAATATGTGAAGAGATTATGTGAGATTATGGAATCTCATAGGTGGGTTCAAAAAAATTCTTTATTTGACGAAAATTCCTTTTCATCACATGATTTAACTTGTAATCATGTTCATTAAGTGCGTGCAATTTAAAGTGGTAATAACTTTGTATTTATGATAGAAAGAATTCATAAAAAATATTAGAAAACTTGATGTATCAAATTTTCTTTTTATCTTAAGACAATTTTTTCAAAAAAATTTATTACATAATTACTTATTGTTTAGGATCCATGACTTCATTAGATCAAAAAATCAGTCATGTTCGTTGGGCTGAGTGAAATACAATCCATCGATCCTGTCTAAAGAACGTTTGGAACCCAGTAAAATAAAGAAGTGTCACACAGAAATCCCATATCTAAGTGGTTGAAAAGACTTGAAGAAACAAGTTCTTTGCATTTTTTGTTATTGACGCTATGGATCATAGGAGATTCTTAATTTAAAACTCTAAAGGAAACTAGATACAGCAAACTTTTTATGCTTTTTTACAGATTCTTTCAATAGCATACACGTACAAAGTTATAGCATTTTAAATTGTCCACGAACTGTATGGAGATCATATTTATTGTGTTTATGAATAACTATAACGTTTAAGTTTTATGTGTAAGATTAATCAAGATAATAATTACAGACAGAGAACGCATACTTTAGGAATTATCATATAGAAATATTTTTTCCCGATTAAATGAAAGGGTGAGATGTTTTTCAATTGATTACACAGGAAAGTTTTTGCATCTGCCAGTCATTGTTGTATTTATTTTAAATATAATGTGTAAGATTAATCAAGGTAATAATTACAGACAGAGAACGCTTACTTTAGGAATTATCACTTTGAAATCTTTTCTTTTCAATTAAATGAAGTATGAAGTGTTTTTAAATTGATTGAGCAAGAAAGTTTTTTCATCTGCCAGTCATTGTCGTAATTTTTTTGAATATCATTTTTAAATATAATGCGTAAGATTAATCAAGATAATAATTACAGACAGAGAACGCATACTTTAGGAATTATCACTTTGAAATCTTTTTTCCCAATTTAATGAAGGTCAGATGTTTTTCGATTGATTGAACAAGAAAGTTTTTGCATCTGCCAGTCATTGTCGTAATTATTTTAAATATCATTTTTAAATATAATGTGTAAGATTAATCAAGATAATAATTACAGCCAGAGAACGCATACTTTAGGAATTATCACTTTGAAATCTTTTTTCCCAATTTAATGAAGGTGAGATGTTTTTAAATTGATTGAACAAAAAAGTTTTTGTATCTGCCAGTCATTGTCGTAATTATTTTAAATATAATTTTTCCAATTTTTATTTGTCGAAAAACGAGTTTATCATCCATTGTGAAAAATCTCTTAATGCAGAATAGGATTATACCATAATACAAAAATGGTTATAATATATTCTTACTGAATTTTAAGTTGATTTCAGATTACCTTTCTCCATTTCTTGTAATAGAAGGACAATTTAACGGATACAGCGCTGAATTTCCAAATCAACAATATCCGTCTGTCTTCTCTTCTGGAAGAGAGCGTTGCTTTTAGGAATATTAAGAAATAAATACTGCATTCACACAAAGTATACTTTGTAATAAATTCTTTTTTCAGATATAAAACAAACATTTAATGTTGCTACATTTGTTCAATTCGATTTTCATAACTTTGACCGTTTTTATTAGAGTTAGAAAATGCATATAATTAGATATAAAACTGGAGTATAACCTAGATCATGATTTTAAAAGATTCTTCACAAGCGACCCCTTTTCGAGTAGAAAGATTTCCTTACTTCATTTTCGTGCAGAAATTTTCCTTCGGACTTAAATGTATATGATAAAGTCTTTCACTAAGCTTGCATTATGATGAAATCAATCTTTTTAATTTGTTTCATTTTAAACGAATTATGTAATAGCTCACCGCAACCAGTCTTTTCACCAGCCACAGGCGTTTTCTTCGTTTCGACGTGAACTTAGACCAAAGCTTTCCTGATAAAATTATGTATCCTTACTCTGTCTTCTATCCAATTTTATTTTATAAAGCAAAATTCAAGTGACTTTATTCTATTCGTCTTAATGTGTCTTTCTCCTGCAACTTTAACTCTGCTTTAACCAGCGGGAGTGACCTCCCCAAAACTTTCTCGCATACGAATAACACGGGTGTGTGTGGGGGGGGTGGTGGAAATACACCGCGCGCCAGGAAACGTGCGGTATTCCCTAAGGTAGGGGGAAACGTGCATTAAAAACTCGCTCTAGCGTTCGCAGCTTTTTTTGCGTAGAATGGAGAAAAAAAAAATGAATAGGAAATTTCAACGCTTTTTTTAAACCCAATTAAACGAAAATTGGAGACAAATCTACAATTAGGGTTTCAAGACTACATACGAAATTTCATTTATCTAAGTAATTTTTTTAAGAAGCTATGGCGCTCAAAATTAAGCAATTATACAAACCGACAGACGGTCAACCCTTTGACGGACTTGGCCCAAAATTTTATACTGACCTACATTTCAGATGAAAAAATTGTGTACCAAATTTTATCTGTCTAGCTATTTAAGTTTTTGAGTTATAGTGTTCACATGAACGCGGACAGACAGACAGACTTCCCGTAGATGGATTTTGTCCATAATTTGATAGAAACCTACAAATGATGTGTCAAGATCGCATGCCAAATTTCATTCACTTATCTCTAAACGTTTTCGAGTTATCGTTTTCAATGACAGACATAATTCCACAATTGCGTTTTTTGACTTAAGGAGGTCAAAATCTCGAGTTCAAATTTTTTTGGCGATTACAATACTTTCTCTTTGTATACTTCGTATACGAGAAAGTAAAAATATATAATATTGATTCAAATGCCTGAAGGTTTAGCGATTTTTTTGTCAACATAAAAAATTGTGTTCATATTAAATTACTCTTTACAATAAAAATTGCAGATTGTAGATTGTTTTAAATTTCGGATCTAATCGAATGACAGAAAGCAGCCCCATGCCCCCAAAATGTACACAAAATGCATGCATTATTATCTGTACTATACAATGAAGTTAAATAAAAAAAATTGCTATATTGATAAATGTGAGTCTAACACCATATTAACAGATGGCCACCAATGTTCGAGGAAAATATCATATGTGTTATTAGTTATTGAATTAATTTATAGGCGTGTTGTAACTCCATTTAGTCAAAATATTAGAAGAAGGCTGAAATATTTAAGAAAATTTAAATTATGGATTAAGAGAATATGGTATATAAGAAGGCTTATGGTATAAAAAGGCTATAATTTAAAAATATGCCATACGAAATAATATACAAAAAATTGTGGAAATTAGAGAAAGAAAGAGCTCGGCAATGTGAAAAAGCACCATTGAAAGATTTTTTTTTAATTTTAAGAAAGTGTACAAATAAATATCTTCGGCTAAACATTTTCGAGCTTATCAATATCAAATCAATTGAAATTTTTAGTTTTAGAAGATTTATTCATGGCAACTGATTCATTTTTGACCACTTGCTGTAATTCAACCAACGCGCTATAACTCAACTATTTAGCCATTCGAGATCATACCAGTTTCAAACATCAGCTACAACTATTTTTTTATCATTAATTACCAGATGTTTCATTTTTGTTCTGTTTAAATCATGAACCTAGACTCTAAATAGACGGTTTCAGTCTTTTCTTATCTCTCTCACATATATTTTCCTGCAAAGGGTAGTTTATTATCTCAGGGACAGTGCCTTTTCTCTTTTGA
Organism: Araneus ventricosus; assembly: GCA_013235015.1. Taxonomy (NCBI): domain Eukaryota; kingdom Metazoa; phylum Arthropoda; class Arachnida; order Araneae; family Araneidae; genus Araneus; species Araneus ventricosus. The sequence continues at coordinate 105,390 of BGPR01003363.1, read as the reverse complement.
CATGCATCTTGCAACAAAAATATTAAGAAATAATGGCGTTAAAACACAGATTAGTAATTTCACAAAAATTAAAAATAGAAATAGTTGTCATGAAAGGGAAAAATTTAGCCATAAATCGAAAAGCTGAACACTTATTTTTGTTTTATCACCTGATACCTATTGAAATATCAGCAATGATTGTAAGACTGCGATAGTCTTCGATAGAATCTCGACAGCACTGATTGTTCAAATCCTTGCTGTTTTCTTGAATGTGATAATATTGTTATCACTTTCAAGAAAATCAGCAAGGATTTTTCTGTTCTGGAAAACAGCAATGATTTTGTTTCCTTAAATGGATATAAGAGCAGAAGATTGAAATGATCCAATAATTTGTTTACTCAGAATTTATCTAAACAGAAAACCTAATTGTTTATTTTTTACAAACCTGTAACCTGTTTTAATAAAACCTATTTGTTTAAATTTTTCGTGAGCCACAACATAGAAATCCAGTGTGGTGTTTCTTTCTTGTGACAGGCTCTGAATCTTCTTAGGACAACAGCAGCAGATCTTCTTTTCTATTAATCAGGTAGCTCAACTGGGTAACATCTTTACTTTCCTTTACAATACGACACACCCCTGCCTCCAGAGATAAAAATCTCCGGTTTGCAGTTTGGATGAGCGTGCGTAGAAACTTTATTGAACAAAAAAAAATTATGCATTGGATTTTGTAGAATGAACTATATTATCCAAAATCATGGATGCCGTAACTTATCAAAAATCATCGAACCGTTCGCGAACAGCTGGGTTTTTAGCACCACTCAAAAAGTTCTCGAAGGGGATTCACAATTTATATTGAGATGTGTTCGGATATAGTTCGTCGCGAAATTCGACCATACTTTCACCGCCATATTGGAAACGTTTCAACAGCTCATAAACTCTTGTGAAGCTCACCATAGGAATCGCCACGCTTTCGGCAAAATTTGTTGAGAATTCTCTATTCAACATAATCTGTCATAAAAATGCGACAACAGCGCATTAAACACATTTGTTCGAAGTTCTGCTGTGCAGAAATGGCGGGAGAAACGACCTTGTAACTTTCGGCACAGTCGTGGACAGGTTTGAGGTCAATATCTACCAAGTGTCTTCATACTGCTTTGAGGGTAGAACTTTATTACCGGCGCGAACTGGCACACCTACATCACAGTTACAGTTATAGGATTGACAACGGCAAATACGATTCCTATTATATTAACATTAATTATTAATTTCTATAATATTATTATTAATTATTAATTCCTATTATATTATGATTAATTATTATATTATTATTAATTTCTATAATATTATTATTAATTATTAATTCCTAATATATTATTGCTAATTATTAATCCCTATAGTAATATTAATTATTAATTTCTATTACATATTATTAATCATTAATTCCTATTACGTTATTATTAATTATTAATTCCTATTATATTATTATTAATTCCTATTATATTATTATTAATTTTTATTATATTATTATTAATCATTAATTCCTATTATATCATTATTAATTATTAATTCCCATTATATATAATTAATTATTAATTTCCATTATATTAGCATTAATTATTAATTCCTATTATATTATTATTAATTATTAATTCCTATTATATTATTATTAATTATTAATTCCTAATATATTATTGGTAATTATTAATCCCTATTATATTAATATTAATTATTAATTTCTATTACATTATTATTAATCATTAATTCCTATTAAATTATTATTATTATTAATTCCTGATATATTATTGTTAATTATTAATCTCTATTATATTAATATTACTTATTAATTCGTATTATATTATTATTAATTATTAATTCCTATTATATTATTATTAATTCATATTATATTATAATTAATTATTTATTTCCATTATATTAGTATTAATCATTAATTCCTATTATATTATTATTAATTATTAATTCCCATTCAATTATTATTTTAAAAATTTACATTCCAAGTTTAGTGATTGATCCAAAGCTAGCGACGTAACACAGAAATAAATTGATTTATTTATACTTCTGAATATAAGAAAGAATACTTCGTAGCTTACGGTACGGGAGAAAAAAACGAATTTGAAAATAAAAGTAAATTATTTCTTAATTCATTAGAAAACACCACATTTCTTAACAAGTACGATAACCAAAGAACATTATTCAGGTTCTCTTCTCATTAAACCATATGTTAAAGGTGATTCTTAAAAAATAGCTATTTCTTAAATTAGATTTCCATAGAGAAAAATAAACTAGATGCATTTAGCTTTCTAATGTTTTTGGGAATTCATTCTTACTTTGTATATTCTATCTTGCGGGCTTATAAAGTAGCAAAATAACAAAAGTTAAGTTTCACACCAACTTTAATTTTAATTTCACACGAAAAAAGGCAGCATATTACGCCTTCTTTTCTCAAACTGGCAATGAGCATTCGAATTATAGAAATAGGTAAAAAAATATTTAAGAAATAAAAATGTAAAGTGACGTATATGTATTTGTTCATCACGCACATTTGTGTAGAAAATTCTAAGGCAATAAATATTTTTCTTGCGCAATTGTCCATTACTTTTTCACCTTTTCAGACGTCGTTTCTTTCTTCTGCTTATATTAGCTTTTTCGCAACTTTTTTTTCCCACCAAGAAAAAACATTTAAAACCGTTATTCGTATCTTCTTTTGACATCTTCTTAATGCAATGCAAATTATACCGGTTCCAAGGAAACAATTTGTCCTTGCCTGTGATCTTTTACTGATACCGCCGCAAATAGTCGAAAGTAAGTGCGCTATTTAAATAAGAGGAATTTTTTTTATTAGTAACCGACGGGAATGTTCTCCCCTCGACTCTTTCAGAAAGCGTGTTTGTTGTTTAACTTTGTCGTTTAGCACAGGGAATAAAGTATACAATTTTGACCTCCCCCCGTTGATCGATGAATTCCGAAAATCTTATACACACAGGGCTGGATTACAGGCAGGATCAGATATCCCATAGGGCCAACCTAGGCCATGGCCTGCCCCATTAGCACAAAGATATTGTACAATATTCTACGGTATTGTACAATATTGTACAATCCTATCTGAAAGAAAATCTATTTGAGATGCGCTCTCTTTAAAAAAATCCGTAGTCGTAACATTATTAGGTTTTTTCATTTATTTTTGAAATATGTCCCACAGTTCTCGCACACCCTGTATATCGTTCCTACTTTCATATACAATTTAGTTCACTCGAATATAAAAACTGATGAAAATGTTCGCCAAATAATACGAGGAAAGTGACATTTTTATTTAAAAATGAAACATGCACAGATTATTTCTTGTTTCTACAACATCATTTAATGAGGTTTAATTAAGTTTGGCACACGATTCTATAATGTAAACGCGGCGACACGACCTCGAACGCCTCAGGAAGGTGGGCATGGCTACGACCCACCGGACCAGGCGCCACACTCGCAGCGCGCGCGGGGAACAAGGAAGGTTTTTTTCTTAGAATTCTGAGAAGAACAGGGGAGAGAGTGCCGAAGTGAATTTCCCTTATCTTTGAAAGAGAAAGATTGTTGGTAAACAACATGCAGAGAAGAACCCACTGCAAGTAAACGAAGGATAGCAAGAGAGAGATTTGCACTATGGAAGGCAAGCCAAAGATACTTCTCGAAGATCTTTACTTTCGTATTTGTTAAGAAGGTTCTTTCTTTTTCGTACAATATTGTACGATATTGTACAATCCTATCTTAAAGAAAATCTATTTGAGATGCGCTCTCTTTAAAAAAATCCGTAGTCGTAACATTATTAGATTTTTTCATTTATTTTTGAAATATGTCCCACAGTTCTCGCACACCCTGTATATCGTTCCTACTTTCATATACAATTTAGTTCACTCGAATATAAAAACTGATAAGAATGTTCTCCAAGTAACACGAGTAAAGTGAAATTTTTATCTAAAAATGAAACATGCGCAGATTATTTCTTGTTTCTACAACATCATTTAATGAGGTGTAATTAAGTTTGGCACACAATTCTGTAAAGTAAACGCGGTGACACGATCTCGAACGCCTCAGGAAGGTGGGAATGTCTACGACCCACCGGACCAGAAGCCACACCCGCAGCGCGCGCGGGGAACAAGGAAGGTTTTTTTCTTAGAATTCTGAGAAGAACAGGGGAGAGAGTGCCGAAGTGAATTTCCCTTATCTTTGAAAGAGAAAGATTGTTGGTAAACAACATGCAGAGAAGAACCCACTGCAAGTAAACGAAGGATAGCAAGAGAGAGATTTGCACTATGGAAGGCGAGAGAAAGTCAAGAGACATTAAACAGAATTGAAACCGCAAATATTTAATTAAATAGAATTAATTTATTTTTCCACTTCTCGAAGATCTTTGCTTTCGTTTTCGTTCAGAAGGTTCCTTCTTTTTCGTACTTAATTTTGGAATTGAATATTTATATATTTTGCAAAACAATTGAGTGTCAATTGATTCATCATTTCTGTTTTTCATGCTTTTTTTATTTCTAAAGCATTCTGGCAATCTTCAACAAGTTTCGTTAGAAAATTTGTGACAATCAGATCTGAGATATTGTTGGCAAGCTAAAAGTCCGTCTTAGAGAGGGCACAAATCTTATAGTGCGAAGGATATTATCTATTGTTGTTTTTCATATCTATCAGGTGTTAAACTGGAAGTTCTAAAACAATTTTTTGAGTGGGAGCATGGAATTATATGCTTTGACCTAGGGCAGTGGTCGGCAAACTCATTTGTCAAAAGAGCCAAAGATCAGCAGTACAACGACTAAGATTTCTTCTGGGAGCCAAAATCATTTGAAGAACCATGTTATTAGAAGTCAATTTACACTAGCTGGTAACATTAAATAAAACCAGATATTATAATAATCGTCCGTAGTCGAAATCAATTCGTGGCAGAGCAGCACTCAAGTGGCTAAAGAGCCGCAGTTTGCCGACCAACTGACCTAGGGTGTAAAAATGTGTAAATCCAGTGGTTTTGGATGCAGATGTACTATTTGATGTCAAGACCACATACCAAATTTCATTCATCTTGCCTGCAGCGTTTCTGAGTTATCGTGTTGACGTATACGCGAGTAGACAGACCGACAGACAGTCAAGTCTTGATGGATTTGATCGAAACTTTGATGCAAATTTACAATTCTGCAGATAAATATACATGAAAACGTTATTCATTAAGATCATTGTGCTTTTGAATTATCGTTATCAAATACACACGAACAGAGAGACAGATAGACTTGCCGTAAGCGGATTTCTCCAAAATGATCTGTAAGGTGTCCATAAATAATTGTTGGGATTTCTTGACCTCATAGCTTTTGATTAAAGAACATGACGATAGATATTATTACATATTCATAAAGAGTCAAAAGATATTTTAATAACACAAACAATGTTAAGTAATTTCCACATGGCAGCCTTTCGCGGTACATAACCCATAGGCACTTGGCTAGTTCAGTCTCGATGTGTCTAGGCTTAGTTTGGTAAAACTTAGTCTAGGCTTAGATTGGTAAAACTCTGTCTAGGGTTAGTTTGGTAAAACTCTGTGTAGGCTTAGTTTAGTAAAATTCTGTCTAGGCTTAGATTGGTAAAACTCTGTCTAGGCTTAGTTTGGTAAAACTCTGTCTAGGCTTAGTATGGTAAAAACTCTGTCTAAGCTTAGTTTGGTAAAACTCTATATAGGATTAGTTTGGTAAAACTGTGTCTAGGCTTAGTGTGGTAAAACGCACGCAATCTTTATACATAACATAACACAACCCCATGCCCCTGCAACTGTAACCTATAACCTTAAGATTATTTAAGCGGTGTCTTGGACTTTAAGTGGAAGAAAAATGACACCACCCGAGGAGGTGACCTCTCTTAGACCTCGCGAAATTCCCAACACTGCTGCCTAATTATTAAATGCAACAAGTTTACAAATTTTAACAGGAGCTATTACATTAGGATGGATTGCTATCGTGCGTTACAATCTTTATACAAGTGCAGTTAAGTATTGAAGTATCTTAGACGAAGTAAGAACATCAAAACTTCTAAAAGGTGGCAGCTATCAAAAAGTCTTCAGTACAAAAGTTGTGTCAGCCTTTCGTGACACGTAACATCGAGACCGAACTCAATTTCCAGCCAAATGTCGATGGGTTACATGACGCGCAAAGCTGCCATGTAGAAATTACTTAACTTTGTTTGTGATATTAAAAAATCCCTTTGAGTTGTGCTCTATGAATATGTAACAATATTTATCGTCATATTCGCTAATCAAAAGTTATGAGGTAAGGAAACCCAGACAATAATTTGTGGACAACCTGTATATGTCTTCTGAATGACGTAGGCTAAGAGCACAAATGTATTTCAAGTACAGGCGCATTTTCTTCCAGCTTAGCGCTATAAACTGACAGGCAACAGCTTCTTTTGAAACACGCAAACTTTTCTCTTCCCAAATCCACAATGGCAAGAATGGGTAAAGTTTAAAAGTGTACAGTTCATTCGAGAGACAAAACCTGAGAGACATGAAGCAAGGAAATTTAGCTGACATGCATTCTGGACACCTCGTAGTGTCAGTAAATGACTTATATTTAGTACTTTACTTTGTTTTACTCTACGACAGACACTTGTCTCCAGAGATGAAGATCTCTGGTTTAAAGTTTGTGGATGGACATGCGTAGTAGAATCTTTATTGATCCCCGCCAAAAAAAATTATATGGAGTGTACATTAAAGTACAAAATAAATCAACAAGTAAAACGTTTTAGTGTAAAGGTCACGCTGTTATCTGTGTAAATTGTCCATCCTTGCCTGTTACAGTATAATTGGTTTATCCATATATGCAAAACGCTAAGGTGGCATAAAAGAGGCTAATTTCTCTTTTGACGATGGCAACGATCGGTTTATTTTAAAACAAAACCGGTAACCTCCTCCTGTTAGGCATAATTTCATAGACAT
>BGPR01003363.1:33902-49482 GCA_013235015.1 Araneus ventricosus | reverse complement strand
ATATCGTACAATATTGTTCAATATCTTTGTGCTACTGAGGTAGTAGAGCAAAGATATGTTATAATATTGTATGGTATTGAACAATATTCGTAGCATTGTATACTATTTTATAATATCGAAAAATTTTATACAAAACCAAGCAACAAGTTGTGCTACCTCTATCAGCGCAATACATTGTACAATATCTCCATAATGATGTTCTATGTTCTGAATACTGTACAATATAATTAAGATATCGTAGCAACGTTGAATATCATTTTTTGTTACGTGGGTGAGGCTAATGAATGTCTTGATTCTGAAATTCATGGTTCAAAAGTAATGTCAACTTATCTTAGTAACTAGAAGATTTGTGCCCGTCTAAGACGGATTTTTAACCCGCCAACAATATCTCAATTACAATACCAACAATATCTCGAAAATTTCACTGGACTTTTTCTTCTTTCAGATTTTTCCAATGTTTATAAGCAAGAAAATATAAAAAAGTCATCTTAATTAAAACCATCTCATACAAATATTTAATGTGTAATTATTTTGAATCGAGTTTCTTTTTATTGATAATGAATTAATGCTCCATATTTCAATTTACCTTTTGAAAACTTGAAGAATCTACAACTTAGGAATGTTTTTGTAAGATTTTCCAGCACCTATGGCTCCATCTGGTGGTTTGTCCAGCGTTAATCAAAGTGTTTACAAACTATATAGTACAACAGTTTTTTTTTAACGATAAAACATAAGCGCTGCATTTAACAGAGAAAGGAGAATAATAATGGTGTACATTATTGAATTTATCATGAAGACTAATGTCAAATAATTACAAACGTATGTTATTGATTTCAGTTAATTTTCTATTAAAAGTCCGTTAGGTATCAATATAGCAGGGTCTTGCAATTGAGAAATTTTGGACGGCAAATATAATTTAAAGATGAAGCAATGGATTAAAAATGTTGCTTATTAAGATCGAGGTAATATTCAACAATTCAGTCATATGCCTTCTTTCCATATTCTTGCTTTAGTAATGCAATGGAAATGCCAAAAATAACAACAATGGTAAGAAATAACTTCGATAATGTTAAACAAATTTCAACTTCGGGACGTGAATAGAAGCAGATATCAACTAGCTATCAGAAAGTATTTCAAAAACTCCGACTCTTTTATAAATTAGTAACAAGCTATAGGTTCTGGGTATAATTGTTATATAGATTTAAAAACAATTAAAATCAAGATGTTTCAATTTTCCTCCAAAGCGAGGTGATGGGAAATATCGAGTACCCCATTTTTTAAAAATAGTTCCTGGGTAATACGGCTAACCAGAGTAGTAAGATTCCGATATTTTCATTAATTCTTGATTAATTCTGAAACATCTCCTTTACAATAGGTAGTTAAAATGATTACACTAAAGAGAAAATTCTTTCTTCCACGGGATAAAAGTAATGAAACCATTCTATGCACAAATCATCTGCTCAACTGTCAAATAATACGTGGCGCCATCTGTAAAAATGTTATAGGAACTATTTGGTTTTCTTCAAAAAATTTTCTTAGCACGGTTTTAGAAATTATTTTAACGACTCAAATCAGATCAGATATTTGAGTGATATAAGTTTTTACTTAAAATTAAAGAGTTTAGAAATATTTCGATCAAGATAAATGTCAATAATGAAGTATGAATTTTGCGTGGTAGCGATTTAAATATATTTTAAGAGAAGTTTTTTGTTCTTCAAAGAGCAATTCAAGAGCTAGAAAAGGCTAAAAAATTACATATTACAAATACAATTTCATTTCAGTTTTATTATATTTCATTGATTTATTTATTCATTGCAATTGCACCCTTTAGATTTTGAAATATTTTTTTACGTCCTTTGTATTTTGAGGTATTTGTTAATAAACAGAATTTTTAATTTTTAATACAAAATAGAAATTAATGCACTATTGTTTTCAAAATTACAATATTTAACTTATAATACATTAATATTAATATAAATGAAAAACAAAAAAAACACGTTATTTTTCTTGTTTTAATTTTAGAAAATATATCTATTATCTACCTTAAATATGTAGGTCAGGGGTAAACTATCTTCGAAATTTGTTTTATTCGTTCATTTTATAGGCCATAAATTTAGATATCTAAAAATGCTTTATTTTTGTTTCTACTGTAATTACAAGTAAAGTTAACAAATAAATTAATAGCATAAATAATAAACCGGAAGTGTCATTTCTTATACCGGAAGTGACATTTCTTATACCGGAAGTGGCAATTTCAAGAGTCTTAAAAATAAAAACAATTGGTTTGAACAATTATTTTTTAATTCTCAAGCAATATATTGTCTAAAAATATAGATTTAAGCTTCCATTTCTTATTTTTATTGTTTTATTGGTTTTTGGTGACACTTTTTTTTAAAAAATACAACACAACAGCAATTACAACAATACAAATTTTTTTGGCGCTCAAATTTCAGTTTTATAATTTAATTCCATTTATTTTGAACTGGTACCTGTTTTCAAGTGTTTTGAAATATAAATTTATCCATTGATGCTTAAAAATTACATGGAAGTTGACAGAAAGCTAATTCAGATATCGAGACTTCACTCACTACCTACTACACAAAATTATTCAGAAAAAAATCTAAAAAGCTAAAAGAACACAAAAGTCGTTTAAATCAAGTAAAGTTGGGTTCGACTTGCAAATATGGCGAGTTTTAAGATACTAAGGTGAGTACAAAATTTTTTGTTCAGTATGAAAATCTTTAAAAGCGCTTTCTGAGAAATTATGTTTTTCGATATTTTTCTTCGTGGCAAACATCATTTTGGAAAATAATAAATACATTAATTTTTAAGATATTAAAATGAAATTTGACCAACTTGTTTTATTTGTTTCTAGCTACGTTTTGAACTAAAATCTAAGCTCTCTGCCTATATTTATTTATTTTAATGACTTTTTAGTGAAAGAAATCGATGATTTTTTTTAAAAAAAATTCTAGTTTGTTCACAAAGTTTGGAATATCTCCAAAACTTTTAGAGGTATTAAGAATTTTAGTTCATAACACAGATACGCATGTTAGCTATATACTGTGCAAAAATTTATGAAATATATTGTTGGCGCATGCGTGCTACTTGTAAAGTGGAATGGAATGTCGCGCATGCGCCCAACCGGGAAGTGACGCTCCCCTTTGGCAGAAATGAGTTGGCTGTGATTCGTAAATGACTAGGGTAAAGGAACTCTCAATTGAAACCCACAATTAAGTATTAAATATGATAAAAAGTATTCCGAGCATTGTAAATATTGTAAAAAGTGTGTTGTGTGGTGTGTTGTGAAATAAAAATATAAAAAGAATCAGTGCCGGATGGTCCGTCAACTACTTACAAAACAAAAATAAAGAACATATATTCAATCGAACTTGTTATAGAAGGTTTGGCGTAAGTGTAAATTTTCACTAAAATTTTGCTAAAAATTGCCTATATTTTGAAAGTCAATGAAATTGCATTGGAATTCTTAGTTTTATAACTCATTTTAATTAAAAACATGAATGTTTCATCAAAATGTCAAAATTTAAAAAAAAAAGTGCTTCGAAGGTCGTCGCGTAACAATTTTAACACTTTAAAAGAGAGACAAACGAAGTTCCAGAGAGAAATGTATCGCTTGCTGTATTTTATTTTTTGAGATTGGTTTTCTTTTGTTCTTTTCGACCTACAGCTATGACACTTCGCCCATCTGAAGATGCGGTCGAGACAATGCAAATACGATAAAAATATGAAAATCAGCAAAAGTGGACTTACAATTTTTTTACCTCTGTGACACAGAAATTTAAGTTTTTGTAAAATTTACTTTTTGGGATGCTTCCTCAGGTTGGATAGTCTTTCTTGTCTTTTTATTATTTCTTCTCTGTTCTTCTAAGTAAGTGGTGGCGAATCTATGACCCGCGGGCTAGGCACTGACCCATGAAGGCTTTTTAAATGGCCCATGCGCGTTTATTTTTATTAACTTACTTTTAATATCAAAAAAGAAAGAACGGTCAAGCGAAAATATTAAAAAATTGAAGCATAAATACCTAATGTCGAACTTATATGAAAAAAAAAATCGACGGGAGGCTGTCTGCAAAACGGCCGCTGGGATTGAGGGGCGTAGACTTACTTACCTTACTCAACTGTGACTTTCTGTGGCTAAAGTAGCTCTATGTGACTATTTACTCTATAGTGATTATTAGTCTAGTGTGACTCTATCGATGTAAAATTCTTCGTGATTTTCACCAGCTTTACAACTCGACTGTGACTAAACCGCGATTCCAAATTCTAAAATTACTTTTGAAATCTTCAATGTCTAACTTTCTCTATTAAATGAAACTAAAACCAACTCTCTATGTTATTTGGTTGAGGAGCTATATGCGTTTAACTTTAGCACGAAATTCGACGTAATTCAAAAAATTTTGAGTAATATTTCGTGTGAACGTAATCGGTTGCTGTGATGTCATCAAAATTTTTAGTGATTTTCATCAACTTTGGAGCTGGATTGTGACTAAACAGTAATTCCAAATCCTAAAATTCTTTTTGCAATCTTCAATGTTTACCTTTCTCTGTTAATGAAACTAAAACTAACTCTCTATGTTATTTGGTTACAGAGCTATAAGCGTTTAACTTTAGCGCGAAAAGCGTCATAGTTTTTTTCTTTCCCGACACACCATTAGACCACTACGGCGAGACGTAGGTCTACGTCAAAACTATTTTCAAATGGACTTTAACTAACTTATTTTCTATCGTATAACTACATCTGTGTATTATTCATGACAATCAGTCATGAATATGGCCAGTATATTCGCTGCATCGTATAACGGGGATGCACTAGATCGCAGTGTTGAAAGAAATGACTTTCTGAGAGGATTTTAAAAATAAGGACGGAAAAAAGCTCAATTTTAAAGTTTTTCAGTTAGGAAATTTTCGGTGTTTCAAATTGAAGGTATTCTTTTTATCATCCCCTTTCTTTCCAAGTGACGTCACACATAGGGCAGGTCTATGTAGGGCCTTCTATATCACCGGCTGATCAGCCTTAAGCGGGACATTCACGAGGACACCGTTCCACTGCATTTGGAGCGCCTCGCACCAAAATCCGTCTTCAACGCATATCTGATGAAAATAGGACTGCTGTGGTCGAAAAGTATGGAAATACACCGTCCTTTGTTTTCCATTAGGTCAAGAAACTGAAATGCCTTCTCCCTTGGAGAAGGGAAACATACCCCTCTCACAAAAGCGGAAACCACCGCGGGGGAGGAGGAGTATGGATGGGGGTCAGTCTGAGAAAATCAGTACGGCGACCCGTTTTGAAAGACAAGTTAGGTGTAAACGCACCAGCACTAGGTGATTGTAGTGCCCTTAGGTGATGGGTTTGCGATTGGCGCGGTACAACCCGCCTCAATGGATGGCCTGAAAATTGGAAAATGGAATGCAGCCCTCCCTCGTGAATATCTAGCTTTAGGAGAGCTAACGATAGTAAAATCATTTGATTTCGGTTTTAACTGAAGATATTTTATTCAACTTTCCGGTTAATGAAAATAGCTGATACGGACTGCCTAAAAAAATAATGATTACATCTAGCACATGTCCTTTTTATTCTCGCGTATAAAAAAAAGTCATAAAAATCTAGATAGCCGTATTTAGGGCGACTAACTTCTTTCTAACCAGTGAATCATAAAGAATAATGAATATCGCATTCAGTATGTGCCCATCAATATATCGGAATAAAGGAATGAATTATTTCTTCTTCAGTAAAAAAAAATCGAGAAACAGCTAATAATTTGTCCTACAGCGCAGTGTTGTATAGACATTGGTTAGTGCCATTTAAAGCGCCCTAAATTCGACTATCTACAATTTTTAGGGCTTTTTTTTATACGCGGAAATAAAAAGGACATGTGCTAGATGTAATCATAATTTTTTTAGGCAGTCCGAGTCAGCTATTTTCATTAACCGGAAAGTTTAATAAAATATCTTCAATTAATCGAAAATGAAGACACTTTTAGCTCAGATATTCAGAAGATATTTGATTTCTACATTTACGGATTTTCACTACATTTCATATAATTTCTCCGATAGTTGCGCAGAAGAAATTTTATTAATCTTGCTTATTGCCATTTTCAAAAAGTAACAGATTTTTATCCTGAAGGAATTTTTTGTTTTGATTTTAGTAGTTCATCAATTCACACCTCCTTATTCAAAAAGAATACTTTATAGATAAATTAAGCGAATAGGAGTAATTACTCACAAAGTGTGAAACAACTTGACTTTTCATATGAACGTTTCTAACTTTGCTGACAATAATGATGCAGCTGAAATGCGACAAAATATTTAAAATAACCCTGTAAAATAAACAGGGTGCCCGCTTAAATAAGGCCCCTTAACTCCAAAATGAAAACAGGTATATTTATGAAAGTGGTGTCTATGTGTAGTAAAATGTATATGCGTTATGCGATGAGCTCATTTACAGTGCCACCTGGTGGAAAAATACGGAATTAGCGTTCCTATCTCGAAAATGGTAATAAAAAACGGGGGAAATGTCAATTACAAAGTAGAGCTTTATCAAATTAGTACAAAAAGACACATTGTGCACATTAATACGAAGAATAGAACGTTTTAAATGCACACTTCTATGTCCGCATTTTTCGAAATCGTAACGTCACAAGACATGAACAAAAGGAGAAAACGTTATTTTTCGGACAAAAAATGACCCCATTATTCTTTTTCCTGTGGGAATATCTCAAACAGTAGGTGTATGCGACCTTTCCGTCAACATTGCAGGACTTTTGATGACATATTGCTGTTGCTTGTGCTAGCGCACCAACTATGTGCGCTAGCATAAGCAACAGCTAAAACGTGTGCAAAGTTATATTCAAACAAGGGCTAAATCTGTATTGTATATGACGGAGAGCACTTTGAACACCGAAAATAAATCTATCTTGTGTTAACTAATTAATTTTTCTCTTTTAATCCGTTTTGTGACGTCATAGTTTCGGAAATCGTGAGCAATCAAATATGCATTTTAAGCATTCTGTTATTAATATGCACAAGGTGTCTTTTTGTTCGAAATCGATTACGCTCTACAACTTTGTAATTGACATTTCCCCACTATTTTTAACCGTTTTCGAGATAGGAACGCTAACTCCGGAATTTGCCGCTAGGTGACGCTGTAAATTGAATACATCGCATACCGCATAGATGTTTTACTATACCTAGACATTACTTTCATGATTATAGCTGACGTCGTTCTGAAGTTAAGGGGGGGGGCTTATTGAAGTGGGCGCGCTGTATATAATTACATCACTCTTACAAAAACATATTCTCTATTACTGGTGGGTGTGTACCGGTTGTTTTGAAAAGATGTAACGATCATTTGCTAAAAATAAATAACTGTTCGATAACAGGTTGGATTATGTTGTTGGCGTTTCCTCTCTATCAAGTAGCGCAAACGAGTTGTTCGTTGAAACAATTGATAAAAATAACTTATCTGTTATTTTTCTAGTCGTTTCTTAAAACTCATTTGCGATGTTGTTCGTTTTAATATGATTAATATATTACGGTTTTTCAACCGTTTTTACTTTTGTTCCGACTGATAGAATCATAAATAACTGAAAATTGTGCTCACTCGATTCTTTTGAATTTCATTTAACGTGGAAACGAAAGAAACGAAACAGATGTTGAGAAAACCGTTTCATTGAAAGCTGTGGAAAAAAGATGTACGACTCAAAAATCTACAACAACCAGCGGGAGTGGTCTCCCCTAAACTTTCTCGTATACTTTCTAAGTGGAGATTCGTCAAAATCTCGAGTTCGAATTTTTTTTGACGATTACAATACTTTCTCTTTGTATACTTCGTATACGAGAAAGTAAAACAAAAAAACAAACAAACCTGAAATCAAATATCTGTTGCCACGTTTCAAAAAAATATTACTTTGAAGCAGGCGCGATAAAATAGGCAATGAAATGAATACTAAAGCGAAAATTCTGCTTTGGAATTGAATTCCCAAGAAAACAATTTATAATACCACAACCGTAACAATTGCAAAAGCGCGTGAATAAAAGATTTGCTGAAATAATGAGATCGGTTTGATTTACAACAATAAAAAAATTGCTAACAATTGATGCTTGAAAACATTATTTATTGTTGTAAATAAAATTTACAACAATAACAGATTGCTACCAATACGCATGCGCATGAGAATCGGATTAAAAGAAATTGAATATGCAATTTGAACGCCTCTCTTTGACGGATTTGGCCCGAACTTTTTTACGAACCTAAATTCATAACGATAAAACTGTGTACCAAATTTTATCCATTTAGCTATTCAAGTGTTTGAGTTATAGCGTTCACATGACCGCGGACATGCAAGTAGACAGACTTCCCGTTGACGGATTTTGTCCAAAATTTGATAGAAACGTACAAATTATGTTTAAAGACCACATACCAAATTTCATCCCCGTAGCTCTAATAGTTTTCGAGTTATCGTGTCTACAGACAGACACACACACAGACAGACATACAGACACAATTTCAAAATTGTGTTTTTCGGACTCAGGGAGGTCTAAAACGTGGAGATCCGTCAAAATCTCGAGTTCGAATTTTTTGACGATTACAATACTTTCTCTTCGTATACGAGAAAGTAAAAATCAAGCTGTGTCTTGGTTCTTTGTTACCGTATCCGAAATAAAATACATTACAGTGTGGTGGGGAATATTTAACACCAAAAGAATGATATTGACGCATATCTGTTTTGTTTCTTTTGTGATTGAAAACTGGCCAAACCTCTGTAATCGGTGTTTGGTTGGAGAGAAAATGCCTGATTCGTCCGTTTTTCTGAAAAGTTATTTTTTTAACAGTTCTTCCTATATTACTTCTTTCTATGCCTTGCACTTTATCAAGTTTCGGGACACTAATTCTAACCATCTTCTGTGCAACTAGTAATTTAAGTTAAATACTTTAGAGTGATAAAAATACTTTTGCAAATATTTCGGGTATTTAGTTATAACCTTTGTAATTTACTCTGGATACATCACAGTTGACGAGACGACTTTGATTTTACGTATTTATTCGTTTTTGTAAGACAAAAGTTTTGACTCAGACTGAAAAAGACATAACAGATACACGTAATTTTTTTCTAAATAAAAAGTTGCTAAAATCGAGAGCTGCAATTTTATTTGCTTAAGATTTAATCTTTGGAATTAGAAAAAAGAAAAAAAATGATTACGGACTTTCTCCTTGCTTCCCACCAGATATAATTTTTGTTCTGAACTTGATGTCATCAATAATGCTTATGCATTATGGATTCCTTTTAATAGTTTTAAACTGCTTTAGTTTAAGGATTTATTTAAAATTTTGCTTGTTATATTTGTTATTTTTCTGCACCATATATCAAGACAGTAATTACTAATAACGTGTGACTTAATCCAAAGACGCAGTTTTATTTAATGATCATCAATGGTGTATATCCAAGTGAAAACGTCGGTCTATTCAGACAAAAACCCATTGTCGATGAAGGCACCACATGGACGGTTTGTATCGGAGATTATTTAGAGAATACAATTTTGTACCACAGAGATAAACTATCGTAAGCCAAATATGATATTTTTATCATATTTGCATTATATCGACAGGATTTTTGGATGGGTAAAATTTCCTATCTGTAGGTAGGAAAAAAATAAAGAATAACCTATTTCAAAGTATAAAATACAGCAAGCGATACATTTCACTCTGGAATCTCTTTTCGATCTCCTGTAAAATGTTAAAACTGTTATTTTAGATATTTCACCTCTGATGTACAGAATTGACAAAACAAATAGTAGTGAGCAAGGCAATATTTTCAAAACTTTCTGATTCTGATTTAAATCATGAATATAATATTTCAAAGGGCTTAGATAAGATAATTTCTTTGTTAGTTTTATGGATCTGTAGTTATATTGATTGTCATATTCTGTCAGAAACAAGGATTCACTGAAGAAACAAGGATTGCTGTGATGTCATCAAAATTTTTAGTGATTTTCATCAACTTTGGAGCTGGATTGTACTAAACAGTAATTCCAAATCCTAAAATTCTTTTTGCAATCTTCAATGTTTACCTTTCTCTGTTAATGAAACTAAAACTAACTCTCTATGTTATTTGGTTACAAAGCTATAAGCGTTTAACTTTAGCGCGAAAAGCGTCATAGTTTTTTTCTTTCCCGACACACCATTAGACCAATACGGAGAGACGAAAGTCTACATCAAAAATATTTTCAAATGGACGTTAACTAACTTATTTTCGTTAACTTTATTAAAATACAGCAAGCGATACATTTCACTCTGGAATCTCTTTTCGATCTCCTGTAAAATGTTAAAACTGTTATTTTAGATATTTTACCTATGATGTACAGAATTGACAAAACAAACAGTAGTGAGCAAGGCAATATTTTCAAAACTTTAACTCATATTCTGTCAGAAACAAGGATTCACTGATGTATCAATCAGTTCAATACACTAAAACACACAGTGACACTAAAATCGCTCGATTTCTTGCAAGTGTATTTATATGACACGAATTCATGTGCTCAGCGCCTTTTTACTTTCTCGTATACGAAGTACACAAAGAGAAAGTATTGTAATCGTCAAAAAATTCGAACTCGAGATTTTGACGAGTTTTAGACCTCCCTGAGTCCGAAAAACACAATTTCGGAATTATGTCTGTCTTTCTGTCTGACTGTGAACACGATAATTCGAAAACTAATGTAGCTACAGGATGAAATTTGGTATGTGAAGTTGATACACAATTTGCAGGTTTCTATCAAATTTTCGACAAAGTCCGTTTAAGGGAAGTATGCCTATCTGTCTGTCCGCGTTTATGTGAACTCTATAACTAAAAAACGTGATGGATAAAATTTGGTACACAGTTTCATCATCAGGAATGTAGGTCCGTATCAAATTATGGACCAAATCCATGGAAGGATTGACTGTCTGTCGGTCTGTATAATCGCAAACTAGTGAATACAATTATTCTTTAAGATAATGACTTAAATCTATGGAATTTGGTATGCGGCCTCCAAACCTTAACTGTAGATTTGTGGCCAATTTCCGTTTCAATCAGTTAAAAAAAGTATGTTCAAATTGCACATTGCGACTGTGTGTTGGCGAGCGCGTCTCTTATTTCACTCTCATTAGTGTTGTTGGCTTTTGATCTTGGCGGTCTACGAAGGAAATTGTAGCGAGCGGCAAACGCGCGCTTCGGAAATTATGGCAACCCCTAAATTGAAACTTCGTTCTGACATTCTCGAGATGAACGCCTGTGATTAACCAGAGGTGTGGTGAAATCTTGTGTGATATCTATAATAAAATTTCTTACTCAAAAATGTGAAATAAAATCTTAGTATTTGTGGTACCCTCAGCGGGCATAAAAATTGCGAACCTACGCAATTTTTATGCGTGCGGAGTGCGGGCCAATGACACTTTTTTCTTTTTGCAAAATGTCAAGTTTTTGGGAATTCATAAATTTTATATGTTTCATTGTAAATTACCATTCATAATTTTTTTTCAAAATACCCCAAAAATATTTACCTACCCACTGGATATTTACCCACCCCACATCACTGGTCGTATGCGAGAAAGTTTCGGGAGACTACTCCCTCTGGTTAATGTTCGAATCTATTATGATTCTTGAAAGAGGAAAACTATCGTTATGTCACAGCGCAGCGTATGACAATCAGCAGTTACATATCAGGCGTCCAGCTCAGTTATTATGTCTTATAACTTCGACGTCTCGCGAATTGTACAAAACCAAATGAAGTTAAAGAAAAGTGAGCAAGTTTTTTTTCCAATGAAACTCTTTTGAATATTGGAATGCACAGATATTTCCCTATTGAAAATTAGTCTAAAAATTGATAATAAATTAAAGCTTATATGTAAGTATTAATTTTCGAGAGAAACATGAGAGTTGTATGGTTCGATAAATTTAAACATTTGATGTTTCTCAACAAAATTGTCTATGAAACATCTGTTAAATTTTATATTTAATCATTTTCAACTGCTATATATGACCTGTGTGTGTGTGTGTGTGTGAATCTGCTCCATAAACTTCAAAATTTTTACGCAATGTGCACTATGTCTTTTTTCTAAATTTTTCATATTGTAGGTAACATAATTTTTAACATTTTCCTTACATATAGCACAGATGTTGTTCCAACATAATTCTTTCCTTCTGAATTCAGGCCCCGAACATTTAGGATTGTGGAGCATTTTTCCTCAATCATAGTTCTTCCACGTATCTTCCGTGTCTGATAATATTTCCCAATTTTCAAAATGTGAGGTTCCATTATTTCGTCTCTCTGCAATAATACGCATTTTTTGCATCTTGTGCCATACTTCCATTATTACCGGGAACAAAAACACTAGAAAGGTTATAAATAGCTTAGAATAAATTTGCACAAGCCAAGCAATGAATTAAGATGAAAATAATACTCGAAACCATAACTTCACACATATAAGTACGTTTGTAACCGAGTGTGTCTTCATTAAATGAATAAAAGAGATACAATCACATTTATAATTATTTACTTACTTAAGACATAGTTACAGACACACACAATTACGAAAACTCACAAAACAATTAACATAAAAATGATTAAGCAATTTAAGAAAGAAAATGATTAACAGGGGCATTTGACACGAAAAAAAGATTCAACCTCACGGGGCAAGATCCACCGAGTCTCTGAAAGTTTATAGCATTGTCCGATAGGTGGCTTTTGACAGAGAGACGTGTTGAGTTGTTGTACGCCTGTACGTCGGCGTTACACGTTTATAATTCTAAGACTAACTAAATTTTACACACCTTACTATTTTGTTGATAAAGGTATATTAGTTATATACTTATTAACAATAGGCTTCAATTAATCTAAAGAAATTTAACACTCAAATGCAGTATTATAATTAGAATTAGTGAAAGAAAATAAGATAAATCTTTGAAAATAACAGCACAGAAAACTATGTTAAGTAGATTACAATTTAAACAAAAATGCGCAATTAATGGTGATTAAATTGGTAATTCATTTGTAGCAACAAAATCGATTCACCATAAACTTAAAATGTTCCCATGGCGCTCCCCCAAACTAGGTAGTTAACTATATCTATCTCTACTAAAAATTCTACCTCTAATGCTATCTACTTTCTAATAATCTCCGTTTGTGTCTTGGCGTTCTTCAGGACAGACTGTTGGGCCAAATGCTACCAAATTTGGATAAACAAACTTTGAAGGTCCAAGATGTACACCTCAATGTGATCTTTTTTTAAAATCTGTAGTTAGAATTTTAATTAATTAAAAATTTAGCAATATCTTTGCGAGTTTTTTAGCGAACACTACTAAAAATATTGCAAAAAAAAATGATTTTTACATTATTTTAAAGCTAAAAAAAATAATCTTTTCACTGATATAAATTTAGTTGTCGGGCAAGTTTTCTTTAATTAAAAAAATTAAAAAAATATTTTATGCAAAATATTTAACAATACATTTAATGGTTGCAATAAAATTCAATCCGTTTTAATTGTCAAGAATTTGCAGTTGTCAGTCGCAAATAAAGTCGAGCCAATTTCATTGTTTCAACAAATTTTGAAATAACATATCTTTCCTTTGCTGCAAACTGATATAAAAATTCTCCTCAGTTTTTGCACACACACTTAAAAAAATTGTTCTTAATCAAGCTAATTTTATTACAATGATATTTTATCTGTAATTTTATCAAAATTTTAAAACTTAATCCCTAAATATAATTTATAATATCACATTTATTTTGTTGTAATAAAACACAGTTCATTTTCACCATTTTCTTTGGCCCAATGTTTTTTTTTTTTAATTTCTATTATTTCAAACTAGCCATCTTCAATGATCAGTTGGTTTGTCCATAACATTAAGAGTATTAGTTTAGTTAGTCAACTAACTTTAAAATTTGTATTTTATTTATTTTTGGTAAATCAGAAACACCAATTGTTACAAACTTAATTTGTTAAGACAATTGTAGAAAAAACGCGAGAAAAAACAGTGCATAAGAAATGTGAATCCATGAATTAAATTTTGACGTATAAAGAGAATAGAAATGTACTGAATGATTTGTATCTAATGAAGTTAATGATTTAGATCCTTACATTCAACTGCTGAAAAATATTAGGAGGAATGACTTTAAAAAAATGAGATTTAATGAAGATTATTTTTTCGTATTCGTCATACATAATTCTAATTTAAATTACAATAATTTCACAATATTTAGCTAATTATAAAGTATACATATTTAAACCAATTATAAACTTAAATATTTGTTTAAATTATATTAGCTGAAATATGAACCCTATTATTAGCGAAATAATATGCAATTATTGTAATTTAAATTACAATTATGCATGCCGAAAACAAATATCAATCTTCATTAAATCTCGCATTTTTTAGATAGTCCTTCCACCTAATACTTTTTAAGCATCTGAATGTAAGGATCTAAATAAAAGAAATCTCAATATAAAAAAATAGGAAACCTTAACCTTCTGATATGCCCTCATTTTACCCCCCTTTACTTTATACGCCCCAGACAATTCGACTTACCGGAACCAAATTTGACACAGTGATGGATTAACACAAGAGTTAGCTAACGCCGTAAAAATTATTTTAAAATTTGAATTAGGTTTTTATTTGTTGATGTTAAGTGGTTGCAAATTTTCTCAATTTTCTGCACACATTCTCAACGGAGAACCGTAATTTTTATGTCATTGTAAAGTCCGAAATTTTTCCGTTATAGTTCGAGTAATTTCAAGCTTCTGTATAACTTTCCTGATTTTTAGAAATTTTTTAAAATTTTCGGAAACGTCTTTTTTTTCCTGCAAACGATTTTCGGTGAATAAGAAGAAATATTATGTTTGCCATGGTTTAATTTATAAACATCGGGGAAAACTAGTTTTCTTGCATTTAGCATTTTAGCACGCCAAGAAAATTCTGTATAGTATAATTTTTCACTGTAAAGTTGTATTAGTTATTATACGATATATCATTTAAAAATTAAAGATAAATTTTCTTTTCCCAAACTTCTCACGTTTTCATTCAAACCATATTTTTATAAAGTAATAAAAAGACTAGATTTGAAAGTTTTAATTCAACAATATAGGATTCAAAGAAGATTTACGTTTGTTGGATAAAATTAGTGACAATATTTGTAGAAAAAAAACGGATACGGGCATATGAAAAATTATGTATCCCGAGCATCGGGATACATAATGATGCTGATAATCGAACGTCGGATTATCAGCTAATTTTTAGCTAGATATAATGTAATTTTACATTATTATTTTTTTAAGTTTGAAAAATTATATTTGTTTAAACTTTCATGCCTTACCGAAAAGCATTTGAAATAAATGAAACGCCGATGAAAGGTTTTGACAACTATGACAAAAGTTTTGTTTCTTATCTATATTTTATTATTTATTTCATTGAGGTATGAATAAGACACAGATGCTTCTAAAATCATGATAGTTGGTTCGGATTCCCAACTTTATCTATATATCATTATTTATTTCAATGAGGTATGAATAAGACACAGATTCTTCTAC